>KE372729.1:188333-198887 GCA_000418225.1 Zizania latifolia | reverse complement strand
TCTTTCCCCTTAAAAGAATTCATCCACGAATTCTACCGCTTTCAAACTAACTATGAGGAAACAAAATAAAGCTTATGACTCACCACTATTATATTTCTTCTCATCTTGTCCCTTATGCTGATCTACTCTGGATGTTTGACGAATATTCTCAGTATAGGATTGTTGCAACTCAATTCTGGAGGCTTGTTCTACCATGGTGCGAAAGTCTGTAACGACAAAAGCACCAAGCACATGACGGATAAAAGGCCTTATGCCTTGCTTGAAGCGTCGAGCTTTTTCTGTGTCATCATGGGCTACATGAGGTACAGAGCGTACAATTTGGTTAAAGCCCACTTCATACTCTGCCACTGATTTCTAACCTTGGCTATAATTGTTTAGCTCAATTTACATTTTGTCAAAAAGGTAGTAGCATAGAACCTTCTCTCAAGTTGTCTAACAAATTCTGGCCAAGAAAGTTCTCCATGAGCAACAGTTCTAGCAGACTGCACGCCTCTCCACCATATTTGAGCTTTCCCCTTCATCAACTGTATTACATATCTAATCTTGTCTCGAGGCAACACTTCAAAAGCATCTAACTGTATTTCTATATATGCAAGCCAATCTGCAGCCGAGATTGGAGTTCCTGCTTCATCAAAATAGTCAAATCTTATACTTATCCATTCACAAAGTGTTACTCCACTATTAATGACCTCTATAGGTATTTGATTTATCGCGGCTTGTGCAACAGGAGATGCAGGTGCTATGTTAGCATTCTCACCGTGGTTAACATGAATACCTTGTCTTAGCATCCTTAACATTTCTTGCATCTCTCTCACGGTAGTCCTTAATTTTGCTTGACTAATACTTTCTAGTTGAGAAGACTCAACCTCAGCTGATATTTGCCCATCACCATGATCTGGGACAGCCGTACAACTACAACCCGCCCCACTACCTTGGTCACGACCTCGCTTCTTAGGGGGCGTAACTTCAAAGTTAAATAAACACACATCAATATTTTATCAAACAACCAAACAAAACAAATTATGAGACAAGTCATACACAACAATATGAAAAAGTATGCAAGCTCTTTTCCATCCTATATGTGCAAGTGTGTTACTTTTAAATTATTATCCAATGATCTAAAGCCTATGCTCTAATACCAACTGTAACACTCTACATTTTTAATCAGTAACTAACAACCAAAATCAAAAATTTTGGTAACATTTCCTCCGTAATTGCGATGTAAACCACAATACAATCATAGGCAGTTATAACATATCACAAAAGATATCAATTTTTTCACACAAAAATCATAAACATCTCTATGACTAGCAAACCAACTTTCTTAGAACATTAACTTATTATAACACAAACTACATATTATAAAACATGACTATTTTAAACATAAGTTGATTTATAAATAAGAGAGATGTGAAGTGATATGTGCTGCCACAAGTCTCATACCCCGAAAGGATAGATTCACCGAGTAAACAAACCTGAAATAGAATTTAAAAGGATGAGACAAGCTCAGCAAGCAACAATTATGAATATAAACATATCTTACTTATTTACATGTTATTTTACAATTAATTAATTGCATTAACAACAATCTTTAATATGCTTTTTACTTATCATGGCATTGACTTTTACTTCTCAACATTCTATATCTTTCAATCATCACATGAATATATGTATACCATGATGCAACTCCATTTGAGAGTTTTATGCTAGATATACTAGCCTCTCATGCAACTCCATGTACCGGTACGAGTCACGCACGATGGTAGTGACTGACCTGTATCATCATATGAAATGTATATGTGCATATGTATGCATGTAAATTGACGTTAATTCTTATATTTTCTTTTGATGAAACATGATATCAACAAAATAGCCCAAATAAATATAGATGGACTAAATTCAAAAGCAATATTTCAAGTTTAATTAACTTGCAAAAGAAGTAAGACATGAATATAAACATAGTATGTTACTTGCCTTTATAACTGTGTCGACAAAGAAAATTATGTTTAATTGCGCTCGGAAGTGCTACCACCTGTATAAACACATATTTAGTATTACACAACCAAAGTACAAACAACACCAAAACATTCTTTCTACGCTCCTTAACGTCGTTTATACGATGTTATTTGGTCTCACTCCATTGTAACCAAAATTAGATCTACTTAAAGGAAACGATATCTTTTAAATAATATATATCACTTTGCGAGTAAAAAGTATTACTTCTACTAGTCTCACAAATGACAATAGCATATAAACCTCTTATGGGCATTTCATCGAATACATGGTGTGCAATGACTAAAACGAAGTAGAAACAACAAAATTTCACCGTACAATTTCACCTGTGCAATGACTGATATTTTGAATTTTTTTTATTATTACATTGACCTACTGGGACATCTCCGTCACATGGCTTTCAAACAAAGCCACGGGCCTATATGACCTTAAAAAAGTATCTGGTGTAATGTACTAAAGGTGAAACCCTTAACAAAATAAAATGCACGCTCTCTCCAATAAGTAACTATCAAACTAAAAAACTATAAAAAATAATATTATTTAATTTAGAAAACTAGTATACATGCATAGAACATATGCCTTACTTAGCACTATCCTCCCAATGTATGAAACTAGTTTTCTAAATTAAATAATATTATTTTTTATATTTTTTTAGTTTGGTAGTTACCTATTGGATAGAGCACGTATTTTTTTACATTTTTTATTTTCTTAAGGGTCTCACCTTAGCACTATACATTACAGATTTTTTTCTAAAAAATAATTTTGTCTACATATCCATCTAGTACTAGTCTTAAAGCACTTCATATTGTGGATGCTCTAATATTTAGGTCTCTTCATAGGCCTATAGCCACATAACTTATGCTTCTTACCTATTATGCCGAGGGTTGGTGTAAGTATTACTCATCTGATTATCTTTATACTAACAAAAATCATTCAACATGGAAGTTCTATAAAAATAATATAAGAAGAACAAAGTGAAATTCGCTATTAAAATTTTAAGATTTAATGCACAAATAAAAAAAAAACGCTATGGTATAAACTTTTTCCTGACACAGAGCGTTCGTATGGTAGCTCTCCAATCGATCCGAGGTAATGGTCCAAACGTGCCTTAATACAGAGCGCGTACTACATCTATCTGTTCAGTCCTCAGTAGTTAGTTGGTACGTCCTGTCGTCCTTAATCTGCATGCAGTTGTCTCAGCTGGACAATCCAGAAGCTGTAGCTTACTGACTTTATAAGTCGTTTAAGTTAAACTTTTTTAACTTTAACTAATTTTATAGAAAATTGTATTGACACCTACATTATCAAATTAATTTTATTGAATCCATAATATATATATTAATAGTGTATTTATTTTATATTATAAATATAATATATTTAAAAAAATTATCAGAATTAGATGAACTCTCACATGCATGCAGGTCGTTGATGCTCTCACCGGGCTCGCCTTTGCTTCGGTCAATAATAAAGCCTCTCGCTACCGGGAACCAGATGCCCCTACGCCATATATCATGCTTCCACTTGCTTGCATCTCTCCAACTTTTAAGTTCTTAATTAATTGGTAATGCCCAGGTTTAATTAGCAAAGTATAAGACGGGATCACGTGCAATGACATAATTAACTAACTAGTACGGTGATTTCAGTTGACATTTTTTTTGTTGCCGAGAGCACTAACTAGTTAATTAATCCAAGGGATTCATCTCATTTAAAGACAGAGTAATGGTACATCATATCCTTAGCTAGTAATGTGCACACACTAATTTCTAGCGTTCTTCCTTGATAATGGTTCACGGATTGTCGCACGCATACTTCTCAAATTCTTAAATGGTATGATTTTTCTAAAAACAAATTCTTCTCCAATATTTATTAAATCAAATTTTCAACTTTATAATAATTAATTTATCCATTTATATCCACAAATAATTACTATAAACTCGGTTTCATTCGTGATCTATTATTCGTAACCACTTTAGAATTTAAATATTTTTTTGTGATTTAATTTGGTAATTGATAATTGTAACTTTTTTTTGTTATACTACTAACTTTAAATGCAAGTTGCTTAGAGCTACAGATGTAGAGCTGGACTTGTTTATGTACAGAAATTTCATGCACAAGGTGTCGAAAATATTTAGAATTAACACATCAAGATGAGAACGTCCGCCTTGATATCGAAGATTCCACGCATGGAAACTTGATGCTGCAAAGTGCAAACTGCCTAAATTTTGTTTGTCAGCAGCACTACGATTTATTTAGGAGAATATTTGCACGTGAGATGGAGCATAATTTCAAACGTCTGACCCTGTTTTGTTAGGCACACGTTGCTCTACTGCCCCCTCCGAGAGTCAAAACCATCTGCCAAATCATCCATACTTAATTGGCACAATTGACGCTGAAATTAATATATTTAACCTGTGGCGCACTCGCTAATCCTGACAACGAAATGGGAACGTATCTTTTTCGCTCTTAATATCGATCTTAATTACGAGGTAATTAATTAGTTTATCACGTATGATACTCACTTTATCCATTACTTTAACGTGTATAAGTTTTTGACGTAATCAACGTAGAATTTTGACAATTAATTTCTTTTAGTATATATCATTAATAGAATATATCATCAATGAGTATAAAAATAACATGTATTTATATATATAAATTCAGTTGTACCATGACGTGTAACATAAAAATACAAAGAGATAAAAAATATTAATTTTTTCAAATGCATGAGTGCCTTATAGTCTTGGACGAAGAGACTATTATGAGTAGTCATTCTTAAAAGCATGAAAAGTATGTTTGGTTCAGCTTTTTTAATGTAACTTCTCGGTTAGAAATCTAAAAGTTGAACTAAATAAGTATCAGATTAAATCAATTTTTTTAACTATAATAGTTTTTTCTAGTATAAAATAAAAGTTGTATATCACCTAATTCTATAACTTTACTGCTCAATCTCTTCATCAGTTCACATTAGCTTATTATATTCACTGTTAATTAGGTATAAAATTATTGGTTATTTTTTAAGCTTTATAGAATCGTTCTACCACATATCCATAACTAGTCCAATTAATCAACTTTACAGTTTTTTCACGGTTCACAACTCACATCAGTTTTTTCACAGCTCACAGTCCACATTAATTTTTTCATAACTCAGCTCAAATGAACTTTTTCAGAATATATAGCTCAACCAATCATATCCTTAAACTGGTCATTCCAATATTCAGACGAAATGTTATGTGTGTGTGTGGTCCAATAGTTTTGAGGGCATTCACCTCAAATTCAGATAACTCTTACAATATATTTTGCCTAAAAAACACAATGTGGCCGCATAAATAGAACATAGTACAAAGTTGGCATTTTGTCACCTCGTGAGGTAGCTGCGAGCCTGTGATAGGCACCGATGAAAATTGAAACAGAACATAGTATAAAGTTGGCATTTTGTGTGCGTACATGACGGTTCCCTGCTGCTGCCGAAACCAGGGAAAGTGGCAGAGTCCGTGAACAACCCGGTGACAATGCTTGCTCGACTAGATTGACAAATTGACAATAGACCAGCTACGTACTGTCACTGTATGTAGTAGTGGCCTACACCTGCTTGCATATATATAATTTATGTCTAGTAAAGTAGAAATGGATTCTAATAACGACGGAATTGCCGCACGTTCCTCAGCGTGATTACACTATATTAGCTTCGTTCCAAAATATAAGATTTCCATATTTTTAAGAAAAAGACAATCTTCATAACTATATTAGTGTTATGTATGTCATATGTTTAGGTTGATATTTGTAATACTTTCATATGTTGTTATTCTTAATAATTGTTAATATATGTTATTATTCTTAGTAATTGTTAATGATATATACTGAAAATAACAGATGATCAATATTTTATATTAAATAATATGTAAAAAAAACTTATATGTCTTATGTTATAAAATATAGGCAGTAGAAACTATAATGAAAATGTCTAGAAGTATTTAGTGCGTCCGTTCGTTCTCAAATGTACAACGGTGCATTTGAGATATTTTTTAAAAATAAATATCGTACGTAACTACGTATGCTTAGAAGTGATAAAGATAAAGAAAGGCTGCTCTCCTGATCTGGCTGCTGGGAGGGTCGACACTCGACAGCGTCGTACAGGCAAATCGAGGGAGAGGATTAGGAACAGCAGCAGCTAGCGTGCGTCTTGATTCGCTCGCTGCTTTTACCCTTCTCCGGGTAACACTGCTATGGCTCCTACGTTTCACGGCGCCTGCATGCATCTGCACGCTGGAATGGATCATGGTCTCATGGATCCTATCGCCATATCGAGATGGAATGCAATGATCGATCCCAGTTTGTTGTACTAACCAGACTGCTTCGGTTTCAGCTACGTTTCCGCCGTATATGGCATAGTGAAATCTCGATGTTTCTTTTTTTTTAAAGGATGGATTGAAATAAATAAAGAAATTTCGATATTTCGTATAAATTAATCATGAGAGTAAGATATACCCATGTTCTTTATAAATAAAACTATACTTAGATAAAAAATATCGATAGTGCAGTTTCTCACAATTATAGAGTTGATGAAGCAGTTAACTAGAGTGGCCGTGTCTTAGCTCCACCATTATTTAGGTCTCTGTCGACTCAAAAAACACATACATATTTGGACCTCTAAATTTATAAAATGAATCACCCAACGTTCGAAATCCAAAGGGGCAACACCAACGTAGCACTGTCATTGTGACCTCTCGCCCTGACTGACTGATGAACGGTGAGAGCGACCTATCAGTCTCTTCCCCTTCTCTTCTTCTTTACCGACTGACCCCAAGTCACCGTCGCTGCCCGACGGATCCAAGGCACCCTTCTCCCATGGGAGCTGGGGCACACCCTCTCTGACTCCCACCACTCCGGCCGTCAATCTCCTTGTTCCTCTTCACCGTTGTCACCGACGACGACGACGACGACGCTGCCATGATGCCGTACGTCCTGCAGGGCTCCAAGCGGCGTGTGCTTTGCTCTGCCTAGATGTCATCAAGTAGCTACTAGTTGCCGGTCATGCTGGTGGAGCATGCGGTAAAGACGACCCAAACACGGCGAGGACATGAGACGTACGTACGGCCGGCATGCATGAGGCTGAGGGTGGCTTTGAGCGGCGGTGGTGACTTGACGCCGCAACGGGGACGGCGACGGCGACGGCAGTCGATGACAAGGGCAAGTGATTTGACAAACATCTTTGAGCGGATGAGAAAGAATATGAGATCATAAAGATGATCTCACATCTCAATGATGATACCTGCCATAAAAAATTCTGTCTAATTTTGGATATCTTATATTATGGGATACTTCATCCATACATTTTATATTATAATTCATCTAACTTTTCTGAGTCAAATTTTCATAGTTTTAACAAAATTTAAAGAAAAATATATTACCATCTATAATATATAAATAATGCTCTATTAATACAGATTTTATATGGTGGATTTAATGAAACTAATTTATTGTTACAGTTATTAATATATTTTTCTATAAAATTGTTCAAAGTTAAATTCGCTTGACTTGTAAAAAAATAAACATCTTATAATATATAGCAGATGAAGTTTTTAATAAGTTTATGGTATAAATTATTTTTTAAGTTAATAAATCCAGATGACACCCACTGCACCGTTCACGAATCCAGGACTGGACTTCTCTGGGTCACTTGCCATATATGGGTCAACCTCATTTACTTAACGATCATTAGCACGATTTACCATCGCGTTCAGCAAAATTCATCAGGGTCATTAGACCCCGGTGCTTCTATACAAGTTAAAAATCGTAATTGTATTTTACTCAACTATCAACCCATTTCTAGCGGGGGTATCAGAGAATTTCTGCTGTTCGAAATTTGTAGCGTCAACAGAATGCTTCCAGCTGCTGGGGTAGACTAATCGGTATCCATTCCCCCGTTATTAGTGGCACTTTTTTGAGCGAAATCATTAGCGGCAGTTTCAACATTTGACCCTGTGCGCCGTCTCTGTTCATGCATGTTGCTGAATTATTACTTGGTACGAACACTACCAATGATCAATCTACTGTACTCAATACCGAACTAACGATGAAAAACTTACACTTGACACAGTAACATGACAAGCTGTAATGCTGTATTCTGCGAACAAGTGCGAACAAAATTAAAGGCCACCAGCTTCGTTCTCAATGCTAAGACATGGGACAGTTCATATATTCAACCTAGCACTACAAACCCAACTACCCTCCCATACTGTCAAGGGCAAAAAAAATATGTCAAACATATGGCTGATCAGCTGATCAAATTATTCTTAACTAGTTGTTTAATTTTTTTAAGATTTTCGTATAGTTTTATAGCAGTTTTTATAGCAATAATATGCATGCTAAGGGTAAGCTATAGCCGTCTCACCCTTTCTCCACCGTGCATACCGATCCATCTGAATTTAGTGAAGATAGATCCAAGCTAAAAGGAACAAGAATTGCTAAGTCCTGAGCTAACATATTTCGTGAATAATTCTATCACACAACCTCGGATAACTAATCTAGACAGTGTTTTGACGGCCAGAATCTCTTCTGGTATTCCGATAAAACTTTGCCATTTGTGATGAAATTCATCTGTCCCAAAGGCAACAAAGCACCTGAGTAGTTCTCCTTTTGGGCGAAAAGATCAAAAGATTCCTGGGGGTGCAGTCGTCGCCATCGGACGCCCGGCCCTTCCCTGCCGGAGGCAGCAAGCTTTGCAGCTACACTTCCTTTCATGAGGAGAGAAAAAAAGGCTTTGCAATCGACACATCCGGCTGCTTTGGCAAACCTCAGCTTTTGCTCCCCTGTCCTAAATTACCTTTGCTCGAAAGTTTGCATGCATGGGTAGCCGTCGTCTATTGTATCCTTCTCTTCTCTCTTCTGCGTCGCTTGTAGGCTGTAGTACATACATAGCCCAAGGAAGTCAACCTGACATGATACCTAGAATTCTGCAGAACAACAAAGCAGGTGATGCATGCTGTCAAAATGCCTGCCCGCTCGCTCTATCGAGCATTGCCGGTGCCCGGTTTGACTGCTCCTTGTGATCATAGTGGCTGGCCGTTGTGCAAATCTTCAGTAATTTGAATTCCAGTGGAGAGATGGCAGTACATAGTGTTCATGGTACTCCATCCATTATTATAATATAAAGGTTTCACTTTTTTTTATATGACATCCTTATTTAATAAGAGGTATGTAATGGTTAGGCTATTTATAATGCTCCACGCTGGCTCGTGGTTTCATCTTGCCATGTTAGAACAGAATCTCCAGCTCAGACTCAATTATGGTTCCAAGCGCTGAGACGAAGCTTGTAAAGACGACGGGAGCTTTGGCCTAGAAAATTGACGCAGTGACAGAGCTACGCGCGTTGACCAGCTAGAAGCATCGTGCCCGTCACCCCGCTCCTGCTCCTGTCGCCGTCGCCTGCCACCCCCGTTCCCACCGTCGCTTGTCACCCCTGTTCTCGCTTCTGCCGCCGTCGCTTGTCACCCCTGCTCCCGCTCTCACTGTCGTCGCCCATCAAGCTTGAGTAGCCCTCTCCGTCTCTTGCCCAATCGGTGAGTAGGTTCTAGGGTTTGGGAAGAACGTGGCTTCAGTTATGTGTTGGACAAAAGATAGCCTAAGTTATGACTTTTATACGTGTCTTGTACTTTGAGTTGAAGCCAATACCCTCATTGTAATCGTCCTCAGGAGTAAAATGATAAAATGATGAGATTCCTGCCTGGTACTAGGAGAGCATCATGCTGGTAGTACTCTGCCTGCCATACCAGTGAGCTGTCGGCACAGACCGCTTTGCCCAGAAACGAACTGAAGAAAAGGGTGGCTACCAATCTGAACAGGAGGCGACACTTTTTTTAGACTTTTATGTGGTATCCACACGGGATTACGGGAAACATGGTAATTAGTGATCTCTTGATTAGTATAGCTAGTACACTGCTCGTCATTGCATTTCTCTCACTGATGAGGAATCTCTGCGACGAGCCCCACTAAGATTGCAAGTGGACAACGAAGGGATCAGCTATCGTTTGGTTTATTTTTGTGGATGCCAGAGGAGACTCTTAGCCTATATATTTGGTTCAATTTTTCTAACCAAATTTTTAAGGCTGAACTAAACAAGTTTAGAGATAAATCAGTTTCTCCAAAAATTGTAATTTTTTCTGTACAAACTAGAGAACTAGAGAAACTGTAAAAGTTACACATATTCTAACTTTCACAGCTTCACAGTTTTTTTAAAGTTCATAGCTTACAACAGCTTTTTTAGAATCTACGACTCAATCAAATTCCCCTTACTATTTTGGATTATTCATCATTTCATTATAAGCACTTTGATGGTGTCAAAAACTCGCATCTTTATGAACTATCTTCACCACGTGAAGTGGTTTCTCTAAGTGTGTTGTCTTTGCCGCGTGATGTATCACATGTCATAGGCTTCACTGACTGCCGTTAGGGTTCGCTACTAATCGTTGTAAAAAGGGTCGAAAGGGTCCAGGCGATCTACCTCTAGCCCATACCAATCGCCACTGAAAATTCAATGTAGAG
>KE372729.1:157866-188271 GCA_000418225.1 Zizania latifolia | reverse complement strand
GATAGTACTCCTAGTTCAAAACAAAAAAAGTTTCACTTTATTCCTCGAGCCAGTAGAAGCAGCACCTTTTTCGTACAGGTTGATCATGCCTATAAATTGTAAGAGATTGCAATCCAAACCCCTTATGCTGTTGTTTTTGTTTTCTTTTAATAAATGTTGGTTTGCTTAACCAAAGAGGTGATCATTGTAACAGGACTGTAGGATAGTCGTCACATGATTGGATCTACCAAAATGAAGCACCCTCTTTGGCTTCAGTTACCTTTGTACAATTAACTACTGGGGCAGAAGCAAACAAGACAATGGTACACATGTTTGTCTACTATCGATCAGCGCTTAGTTAGACTTTTGGATTTTGATATAAGAGAATGAAGCAAGGTTTGAACACGATGGCATATCAAGGCTACAAGAGTTCATTAACCGGACTCGCTTGCAGTTTGAACTCACAGCAGCATCTCACCCCTTTACCTGTCACTGCATATGGTGCTGAGGCTACTGGAAGTGGAGGAGATTTGTCAAGGTATGCATACCTCTCGTTCCCGTTCCAGTACAGAATTAGTTGATTTGTGCATGAGTGGGACCAACTGTCACCTGCATAGCAGCATTTCAGTATTATCATTCCTCAGAATCAACGGTTCACACCATCCAATACGAGAAATAGTCGGGGAGCAGCATGCCGCACAGATGAATGGTTGAATGAATACACCATACACATTGTACGTAGGCACCTCATATATTTCTACAGTACATTTTATTTACAGTCCAGAAGGGTAACTTGTCCTGATTTTGTAACAAATAACAATGAATGTTAATTCACCTGCATTACCATCTTGTTTGTCACCAGTAAAAGCTCAAATTCCATACAGTATTCCAGGATAATAATTCATTAATTCTGAACAAAAGAGCATCCCCAAACAGGCAAAACAACGGTTCAATTATCTTGTGTAAAAAATGTTTGTTCAGAAGTCAGAACTAGAGGTAAGTATAATAAACCAAGTCCATAATAGGGGCAGGCATTCATCAGGGGTATGTCAGACACGGACAACTTGGCTAAACCACGGAGAACAATTTTTTCATGGGTAGCAACTAGCAAGCTAATGAGGGGGATCACGTAAGGCAGGCCACCTACCACCTCACTGGAATTGCTCAGGAATGGTACTTCCACTACAAGCAGAACAAAGGAGCGCGCGCTGAATTGGGACACTTTCAAGGACATCTGCTATGTGCGCTTTGGGCCATCGATCCACAGCAATCCATTGGGTGAGCTCAAGAGGCAAGTGTTCCTTTTAATCGTTCATGTACATTGATAAAATTCCATCCCATGTACTACTGCTAAATAGACCTGATTTAATTTATCAGAAGGTGAGAAGCTACATGCCTATAACTCAAATGTCAGTTCAGCTAATAGAATGGCACAGTGATTCAGTCTAGTAATCAATCAAGAAGAATGAAATATAGCATTTTGATATATCTATAATGGCTTCGACTTTACTACTACATGGGTAGGATCCAAAATAACATAATAATACATCATTCGATGAGGATGGCATAATGGCATGGCATATATTGCTTAAGTTGAAACAATGTACACAGATATCTATTTTACGAAACCGACAATGATAATAGTTCCTGCTCACTTGATCTAACAGGGTAGGCAACTTACCACCAAGTTATATGCCTATGCAAGTTTCATCAACTTCAATGATAACCCACTGAGCACTCTGGTCCTCAATGCCATATCATCAAAATCTTGTCAAAAGTGGAAAGTAACACTGTCAAAAATAACAATCCGCACCTGTCAAGTTGGAAGACAAGACTATTTAATTTAAAAAATACACCAATTATGGTAGGTTGTAAAAACAAATTAATGTCATGAAAATACTGTGGACAGATTATGCTCATACAAAAAACATTTATTTTGATGAAATAAAGAACAAAGCAATGGACAAACTTCAGGTGGTTATAAACTTAAAATTCAGGACGCAGTTATTAAAGAAAATTACATCTTTATGCTCCCCCAGAAACTTCTCCAGATAGTTTATGACAGCAATTTGTTCAGTATAGCTGCATACTTGAAAGTAATAGATATCTGCCAGGAAACTCTCAGGCTTCAGATTTTCTTGACCAAATGGAGCCTTATCATGGCAGTGTGGAAAGTACTCCAGTATGTCACTGATACACCCTTCAACAATTTGGTAGAGACATTCAACCATGAAACTGCCCTCTGTATCTGGTATAGTACACAAATATTCTTAGACTTTATCGCAAAGACAAAACATGATAAGTGCTTTAGTCTGAACCTATGTACCTATGTGAACAGCTTTCCCACCAAGTCCACCATATTCCACTGGAATTTGGACATTGATTGCTAGTTGAATCTTGAGAAAAGTTAGTATTTAGTAGGAAAATCTTCTGAATCTGCATTCAATATTGCATACAACATACCCCAGTTGAGTTTCATCAATTCCTGGAACACCACCTGAATCAAACTAGTTTTGTTGATTAGGCCAGTTAATTCAGATAAAAATGTACATATTTATTTTAGGACTACAACAAAAAAGGAAAAACAAAGGCATTATCAGATAAACAGTATCCCCACACCACATGGGAACTCGAAATGGATATAGGTAAAAATCACTAAACTAAATATAGTTCTTCGGATGAGTAGAAAATCAACAGTCTTATTAGGAGCATCTACTCATTCCTTTGTAGGAGATTTGATGATTTGATACTCAAAACAAGTGGCTTTGATTATTTGCCATACTGTCATAGCTACATAGCATTTATAGACTGAGATGATCCTACATAGCTACATGTCATTCCCGCAAGTGTCAAATAATCAAACAAACACTTGTTTTGAGTGTCATGTCATCAAATATTTCTTCCTTCCTTTGTTAGGAAAGATACTAAAAGGTAAACTCACCAATCTCAGTAACTTCTTTACAGTGAATCCCTCCACCAAGTATGTTGTTGAGGTCAGCAGATCCAGTATTGATGTGCTTCCATGATTGTTCATCAGATAGCATATCCCATGCATTCTGGGCACCTGTATTATAAGCGTGACTGCGTGAGTGGAGAATAGTACATTTACGGCCCAATATTATATCTTGGATCTCTAAGACATCAAAGAAACCAGGACGTCAGCAGTGTTGCTTCACAAAAACAAACACGAGTAGATAATCAGAAAACAGTAAAAAATCTTCACAGAGGCAAAATATATGTAAATATCACATTATCGTAGGCTAACATTTACCTTACACAAAAAAACATGGCACAATAAAGCAAAGCACAAGTAATCAACTATGAAAGTGCATTGGACCAAGAGTAATTCTACCATTCAGAACACAGCTAGGCTCATCTTCTCCCCTTAACTTGTTGGCACCCACAGCAACCTTCAGAATATCTTCAGCCTCCTGGATCTCAATGTTCAAATCTGCAAAGAGCACACGAAGAATAGTGTCTCGTCCTCCAAAAGACATATAGATGGGATAACCAAGTGATGCCTTGACCCATACTACAGCTACGCGGCACAAGACTAGGGGCACAACACTGATACTAATTCAGCAAAGGGCAACAAGCAAATGAAGAGTCATCAACCACAGGCACACTACCTAAACCCTAAACCCCACCACAAGGGGTCAAGGGGGTTCCACTCGCTGGGCCTAGTCCGTACTCCGTACCCACCCACACCCACGCGAGCGGCGAGCGGCGAGTGGGAGGGTTTGGCGGCGCGCCCCGTGCGTGACTGCGCAAATACCTCGGGCGAGACGGGGAGGGTCGGCGGCAGAGAGCGCGGCGAGGGAGGAATAGCCAGCGGCGAGGAGCCTGGCGCAGTGGGTGGTGGAGATGGGGAGGTCGGCGAACTCCAGGCTCCACAGCGGGGGATCGGGTTCTCCCCCCTCCGGCTGCTCCTCCGGTTTTTCTTCCCCTCTCGCGGCCTCTCCTTGGCTTTTCCCGCCCGCGCCCGCGAGGTACCGCAGAGCCAGCGAGGAAGGAAGCTGACAATTCACGTACGACATCTATTCAAATAGACCAGTCAAAAAAAGAAACTATTTACTAACAGTAATAAATTATTAAATATCTTCTCGTTTCGGTCGCCCAAAAATGTCTTGTGCCTACGCCCCAGATAAAAATACAAGAGTACATGGTTCTACCATTTTTCAACAATGGTAACTTTTATATTGCTACTAGTCTGTTTCGAAATGTAAATGATTTCAACTCAAATTTTTTCAGCTTTGACTAATTTTATGAAAAAATATACTAACAATTATAATATTAAATTAAACATTAAATATGTTTTAAATAGTATATTTATTTGATATTATCAATGTTAATATATTTTTATTTAAATTTGGTTAAAGTCAAAAAATTTAACTTTAAAACAAAGGTATTAGCTTTTATCAAGGTAACAATACTCGAATATTATTTTTATGCCAACTTTTGTTTACACTGGAAACTTCTTCACATAAAAGACATAGTAAGTCATCAACCAAATAGCCATCTTACGCTTTACATTACCAAAATTTGATATGGTTAATTTTGGCATCAAATCAAACACACGCTATATGAATACGGGGATGTTGAAATATATCGAGGAGAAATGGAATTTTTGTACAGTTCTTCGTATTTTGGCCGGCGTATTTATCTGGTTGAGCCTCTCGTTATTCTTAATACAAACTTAAATGAAAATATCTGAATATTTACCATCAGTGCAATGCTACAACTGTCAAATTGCCACTCAATTTTGTTTAATTGTTCTGTGCCGCTGGATTAAGTTGTGTGTCTCCAAAATGCCACTGATCCGTTAGAATTGGCAGGTCAAATCACGAGATGCTAGAAAATGTCCAAAATGTTCTATGTCCCTCTATCTACACTCTTATCTCCTTCCATGTTGCTCACATTTCCCTGTTTCTCTCGTCCGCGTCAGAAAAGCTTGATGACCAACCAACACAACATATTTATTTTCTTGGTATTTTTTCCAATATACAGTCCAAGAAAGCTGAGATGGCTGTATCTACCCTTCTACCCTACTATATAATTGGCGAGTTAAGAGAGTGGACATATCACCCCTCTGGTAAATCTTAGCCCTTCATCTTTAATCATCTACAATCTAAAAAATCCCAGCCCTTTATCTTTACTTTATTAAAAATAAAAATATTAAATCTCAGTCATTTCTTTCAGCGTCTCAGCAAAATTATAGGAGATTAGATCGATCTCCTTCCTCCCACATATTTTCATAATGACCAGTCAAGACTTTTCAGATTATCTAGATTATTCCTTTTATAAGATGTATATCTTTCCGTATAATAACTTTATATTTAAAGGACTTTCTTAGTGAATGGATATCTTTCTGTATAATAACATTTCATTTAAAGGACTTTCCTTAGTGAATGTATATCTTTTCAATTAAAAACATTTCATGTAAAGAACTTTTCTTAGTGAGTTGATATATTTCTTCTCTAATGACTTTCCTCATATTAAAATCTTTCTTTTTCGGTTTAATCTCTTTCTATCTAATGTAAGCGTCATGATCGACAGGTGTTTTTTTTCTACATGGATGAGTTCCCGATTTCTACAGTGTACTCTATAAAAGGGGAGACCTGACCCAAGCAGAACACACCCCTCTTCCTGCTCGGCAGTCCTACTCCCAAAACTATCCCGATCATTAGTTTCGCTGGAGGAACTTCGAAGGGCTGTCCAAGGGTAGTATAGATGGCATTCGGATGGTCGATGTCATCTACCAATTGCTAGGAGATCTACACCAAATAAACAGAGAAGAACAACTATATTTTTCTCATGGTTTCTTTATTTCGGTTAATTTAATGTCTTATTCCGCATAAATGGTAGTCATGAATAGGCTAAGAATTAAGTTAAAGTTTATGATTTTCTAACAGATTGATCTCCTCATGATCTCTCCTGTCGTATCACCGGCGCCGTCCCCTCTCCCTCCCTCACGCTGCTCCCTGTCCAGCGCAAGGTTGACGTCCGTGCAGACTGCATACGCTAAATCATGCAGCATTTTTCTTATGCTTTTATTTGATTGTTTGAGGATATGACAGTTTGATTTGCACCTGTAATTGTTCTTTGATGCTGCTACAATCTTTCTAACTACTAAATTAAAGTTCTAAAGAATTTAACTCATAACTAATAATATAATTATTTTTTCGATTTTTACCGGTGCGTAGCACGGGTACAATACTAGTTACCCTAAATTAGCATAGAGTTGCATACTCGTAAGATTCGGATGAAAGCAATGGCACCATAGAAATCTACCCTACTATATAATTGGTGAGTTGTGAGAATGGACACATCACCCCTCTAGTAAATCTCAGCCCTTCATCTTTAATCATCTATCATCTAAAAAATCTCAGCCCTTTATCTTTACTCTATTAAAAATAAAAATATTAAATCTCAGCCATTCCTTTCAGCGTCTCAGCAAAATTATACAAGATTAGATCGATCTCCTTTCTCCCACATATTTCCATAATGACCAGTCAAGACTTTTCAAATTATCAAGATTATTCCTTTTATAAGATGTATATCTTTCCGTATAATAACTTTATATTTAAATGACTTTCTTAGTTGATGGATATTTTTCTGTATAATAACCTTCCATTTAAAAGACTTTCCTTAGTGGATGGATATCTTTCCGATTAAAGACCTGGTTTCATGTAAAGAACTTTCCTTAGTGAGCTGATATATTTCTCTCTAATGACTTTCCTCATATTGAAATCTCTCCTTTTCGGTTTAATCTCTTTCCATCTAATGTGAGCGTCATGATTGGAAGGTGCTTTCTTTCTATATGGATGAGTTCCCGATTTTCACAGTATACTCTATAAAAGGGGAGACCCGACCCAAGCAGAACACACCCCTTCTTCCTGCTCGGCAGTTCTACTCCCAAAACTATCCCGATCATTAGTTTCGCTGGAGAAACTTTGAAGGGCTGTCCAAGGGTCGATGCCATCTACCAATTGCTAGAAGATCTACACCAAATAAAAAGAGAAGAATAACTACACATTTCTCATGGTTTCTTAATTCCGGTTAGTTTAATGTCTTATTCCGCATAAAGGGTAATCATGAATAGGCTAAGAACTAAGCTAAAGTTTATGATTATCTAACAGATTGATCTCCTCACGATCCCTCCTGTCGTATCATCGGCGCCGTCCCCTCTCCCTCCCTCGCGCTGCTCCCTGTCCAGCGCAAGGTCGCCGCCCGTGTAGACTGCAGACGCCAAATCATGCAGCTTGATGGCTTGGTCTGCAAGCAAATATTTTTCTTGTGCTTTTATTTAATTGTTTGAGGATATGATGGTTTGATTTGTGCCTGTAATTGTTTTTTGATTTTGCTACAATCTTTCTAACTACTAAATTAAAGTTCTAAAGAATCCAACTCCTAACTAATAATATAATTGTTTTTTAATTTTCATCGGTGCGTAGCACAGGTACAATACTAGTTAGACAAAAAAACAATGACATGTTTATAGATGTGGGAAAGCTAGTAACATATGCGTAATTGGTTCAACTTGGATTTGATCGAATAAAATAGTTATCTTGCTTCACATTATACTTTCCGATCTTAAACCTCACATGTCGCTCTGTATTGCTCTAGGCAATATCTTGTCTAAAATATTATTTTATATTAATTTGACACCTCATCATCTAATGACAGATTGACTGCTCAAAAGAGAAGTGATAGTTGGTGGTCGTATCCGTCTTATGTCATTCATATTATTCTAAAGTAACTAACCATATTCATATATTTACAAGGAACCAGGTACACCAATTAATAACAAGGCAGTCTTAAAAAATGATTAAATAAATAGGCATTAATTCACGTACCATGATGTCCAGAAATTAAATAATATGCCAAAACTGACGAAAAACGCCTTTAAACATCTTCGTAAAATAATCGTGAAAAATCTAGTTACGTTAGACTGCTCTATCCTCCCCTTGCATGCTCCTCTCCACGTGAATCTCAATGAGATCTGTGCCGCTGTGTCAGCTCCCGCCAAAAGAGCTTGATAGGCCAGTTCTCTCTCTTCGATCCTCAATTCCTCAGCTTCGTGCGGCCATTTTGTGGTGCGTGTATGCAGTGATAAAATGCGAATCCATTCAATTAAAATATTAGATACATGGTTAAAAAGAAAGTCCCTATGAAAATGGAGGTGTAAAGTTACACTGTAAACCATGTACCAACCATAGTAAATTTGACAAGTAACTATGTATCAGGATTAATACCCAACTAATCTTACGTGGTATAAAAAAATCTGTTTTTTCCGTAATCACAGGATTCACAGGCATAGGACATAGCCTCATAGACAGCAGCTATTTTGCTTAACAAATTTCTGCTGAATTATTGACATAGAAAGAAAACAACCCATGGACATGACATATGCCTTGTTTATTTCAACTTAGCATTAATAATCTAACTTATTAGTTGAAAGCGTAAACATACAGCTAGCTTATTGGGTATAGCTTATTATAATCTGTAACCCTGATTATAATAATTTAATAAGCTGGTGGAACTAACCTTTTCAACTTATTACTCTAAAACGACTAAATTACCCATTATACATTGATAGAAAATTACCCTTTATCATTTCATACTCAAATCTTAGTCTCTCTATATACAAACACTTTATTTTAAACGCATTGTGATTTTTTACCATCCAAACATAACAGTAATAATCCAAGTAGTTCCATATTATTATAAGCTAATTTATTATAATCCTCGCTTATAAGTTGGATTATAATAATCCAAGACTGAAACGAAGCAGGGGCCATAGCTATCTAATTAGCAATGGTACATGCGTCCGTAAACCGCATTACACAACTAAAGAGTTTTAGATTTCTAAAAATAGCACATAAGTATGAGAATTATGAGAATATAGATAAGCTTAAAAACACTAACTTATGTATAATAATTTATTTTTAAATTTTATAATTTTTAAATTTTACAATCTAAATTAAAAATCTAAAATATTTAGATTTTTTTTAAGAAGCAGAGCTTATACACGGTTTGTCGTGTAGCCGCTCGCCAGCCACCCAGCGGCCAGCGTACTAGCGTAGCCACCGGCACGCAGCCCAGGGATCCCGACGCGCCCATCTGCGAACCCAACCCCGCGCCGACCTGGTCCGACCGCACCACTTCGCACGGTCGCACCCAGTGGCCAGTTCCAGTCTCGCACCACGCTCCTGTCCTCCTCCTTCCCTCCCTCTCGCGGCCTCGCCTGTATATACGACGTACCACTCCCTCGCCCCCCGCGAGCCCGCGCGACGCACTGCACGACCGGCACCGTTCTCCGATCTCCGGCGACGCTGCCGCGCCCGGTGACCCGCTCCAGCGCTCCGGAGGCCTCCGAAGGGCGCCCCTCTGGCCGCCACGAACCGCCTCGAGGGCTTCCCCCCGTGCTCCCCTGCCCCGCAAACCCTAACCCTAGCCCCCGGCGCGGGGCTGCCTAGGTGAGTCTCCTGTTCCTTCGGAATCCCCTCTCGGCCTCCTTAGGGTTCGCGCCGCTTACTAGGGTCGCAATTGAGGTGTGTTGGGTGCTGGCGCTGTGGTGGGTGGGCGCGTGAGGTGGGCTGGGGCTGGGGATGTGCTGCTGCTGCTGCTGAATTGTGCTGCATTTGGAACGGGAGTGGGGTGGTTCCCGTGCACGTGTGCTCCACGTAGTCCGTTTGTGCGCTCACGGTGACTGTAACATACTAACATGCATGGGCTTAGCGCACGCAGTAGGTATTGAGCTATTGTGGCGCGAAATGGCATTAGCTCGATAGGGCAATCCCAATGCCAGACACCATGGATAGTTTCTATATCCTCTATGTCACCTAGAAACTAGTCCTAGACATAATTATCTCAATGCACACTACTAATTCAATATGGTAATTTAATACCACTTCTCTCTCATCATGCTTTGGATGTTATGTAGAAACTAGAAACTAGGTCTCATGCAAGACCTAGTTTCCTCCTCTCTGCTCATTTAATATATTGCCACATCATCTTTTATCTATGTGGCATACTATTTAATGCTAAAGAAACCATCCTAGTTAAAGCACTGGGACTGCTCTAAAAAATGTGATTCTTTTGTGCGTCGTATATGTCATGTAGACTGTTTGTTAGTGAAGACTTGCTAGTGTCATGGCATTGTCTGTTATTATGTGTGCTTTGTTCAATCAGGAAAATTGGCTGTTACACCATATTGTGTGCATGTTTGAATGGGCAAAGGATGGTCTGACTCGGCATGTTCTATTCTTGACTGGGAAAAGGGCTGGTGCTAAACATTTATCTTGTCTCCTTTCATTTTTGTTAAGGACTGCTTTTTGTGAGCTTAATATGGGAAGACACCATTGTTTTTATGATCTTTGATTCCTCCTATTGTTTTTATGTACTTTGGTTGCTTTGTTATTTGTGACATGCTTTGGTTTACAGGAAACACGTTACATGCTTTGCGGACTTGCAAGAAGGTCATGCCCATTGATGACATGGAGTGCTGAGTAAAAAGTGCTTGCAGTGATGCCTGTGCAAAGACTGATTCTGTGTGGATACTGAGCTGTGCTCTATGGGAGGAATTGCGGAATGTGGTGTGAGCATTGATCAGAAAGATTCGCCACACCGTGCAGCCATAGAGAAAGCTCAGGAGGAACTTAGGTACATTGACCACTATCTTACTATGATTCTGTTTATGCTTTGTATGGATACTTGATACCCTGCTATACAAACTTCAGACAGGAATATGATGTCCGTGAAGAACGAAGAAGGGAGCTTGAATTTTTAGAGAAGGTATGCTGCAGTTGGATCCTTATAGTTTTGTGCAATGTATGCTGATTTTGCACTTGATCAGTTTGCTTGGTTTATTCACCTGTTATTGCAGGGAGGCAACCCCTTGGATTTCAAACTTGGACATGTAGCATCACTTAGTGTCCAGTCCACTTCTGTCATAGATCATATAACTGAACAAAATGTGATAAGGTGATAATTATTTTCTTTGCCTATCATGTAATGACAATGACACCACTATTGTTTGATATGAGCCTTTTGTCTCACACTGCAGTGAAGCTAAAGGCAGTTCTGCACTTGTTGCCTCACCTCATGGGGATTCAGTTGAAAGTAGTGGCAAACCAGGAAGTTCATCATGCCGTGATGCTAACACAGCTGATAATCTTTTGCTTTTGGATGAAGATAACAGCAACATAGGTGGGGAGAAACTTGTCAAACGTGGTACTAAAAGAACTAATGCATCTCAACATGACGTGTCCCTGCGCTGTGATGGTCAAAATAACCAGAAAGAGGTTGAAGATTCTGGTTTGTTCCGCCTTGGGGCAAAGAGCCAGGCATATGCTCGCCGCAGGTCAAAGTCAAGCAGGGAGAATACAACTGTGTCTGTTGGCTCTCTGCCAGTTCCTCCACCTTGTTTTCAAGGGAAAGATGCAAAAGGGATGATACAAGAAGCTAAAACAGAAGATCATGGCGCCTCATCTGTTGGCAATTCAAAACCAACAAGCCCAAATTGTAACAATACATTGAAGATTGCTTCATTAAACGATCATGTTGCTATGGAAATGAACAGTGCTCAAGCAATTAATGAAGCAAACCAAGCATCAAATCATGAAACAACAAATGGCAAAGATGGTGTGCAAACACCAGAAATCTCACCAAACAGTGTGACTGGTAATTCACAGCTTACTGGAGATGGTCTGATGGTTACTGCAGCTGCTTCTGCAGAATCCCCTGACATGAACCCGAAGGAAGCTGCTTTAATGACAACTTCTTCATTTCCATCTACAGGCAATGAAGTCTTGAGTGAAGCACACGTTGCTGAAAAAGCAAGTAATGGCTACTTAGACAAAAATATGGTTGATGTTCATGCACATAATATGGTTATCAAGGGTGTTGTTCCTCCATGTGAGGTGGAGACTGCCAGTTTCAATGAAAATAAAGTGGATCTAATATGCACAGATGCATCCACGACCGTTGATGAACATCCTGGAAAAAATGAGAATGCTTTGTCAGGGAAGATGTTTGATGAAGTTCTGGTTGACACTATACCTTGTGACAAGGATGGCAAAAACGATGGTCAAGCTGAAGGCAATAAAGTACCCATGGTTGTTGATGACGTTTCTACTTCTGTGCAACCAGAAGCCAACAATGCCATTTATGCAAAAGATGAGATTGAAGTTTGTAACAAAATAGTTGATGCAGAAAACAATACAGGGAATCTTGCTACTTCTGATCATGACAAGGTCAATAAAGAAGCAGGTTCTGATTTGAAAAGAAATAATAAGTGCTTTCCTGATTTTAGTGTCGCTGATAAGTTGGATTCTGTTACTGTTGCACCTGGTTTGCTCATAAACGATGTGCCTAATTCTGCGCCATCAATGAACCTTGACAATGGTGTTAAATCTGGTGAAAACATGCGAACAGTGGAAAGTAAGGAATGCGGAGACTCTATTGTTGCCAAGAAAGAACATGAAGATTCTATCCTTAGAAGGGCGCGATTTATAGAGGTACGCTTAGACTATATAATGATCTCCTTTTCTGATATTGCTTTTCTGAAAAGGAAGTCAATACTTCACAGGTTAACATTAAGAGAGCTGGTGAACGATCACTCTGCAATATTTCTTTGGAGAAGAAGCCAAAGAGTCGCTGGGAGTTTGTTCTTGAAGAGATGGCTTGGATGGCAAATGACTTCATGCAGGTATTTTCTAAAGTGATCTTTATTCATGTTCTCATGCAAGCTGAATGTTTTTTACTCTATGCAACATTTTTTATGGTATTTACACATTCAGAGATATCATGTAACATGGCTTTTTTCTATTTAAAAGGAGCGCCTCTGGAAAAGTGCAGCAGCTGCCCAGATGTGCCACTGGATCGCCTTCAGTGGTCGAGCAACATTTGAAGAGGCAAGCATCCACAGGAAACAGAAATCGATTGCTAGAATTCTAGCAAAGAGTATCATGAATTTTTGGTGTTCAGCTGAGACTTCACGAGCTACTAGTGGTAAAATACCTAAGGAGAGGCAAGAAGAGGAGTCAATTGGGCTTGAAGAAACAAAGCCGGCTGGAGTTAAAGAAGAAAAAGAACAGGTCAGCAAAATTATTTTGCTAACAATGCGTTTTTATATTTTGTACTCACTATTTCTGATGGTACCTCATGAACTCTTTGTCACACACTCACACATTCAAGCACTTTCTAGTTTCTCTCATCTACCAGAGATGGCTTAAGATTTCAGGTCTCTCTTGATGCCTTAGAGTGAAATAGCTATGAATGCACATTATATTTGGGCATTTATTTTGTTTATGCTGCATAAGCTTTGCTTCTAGACTTATAGGACTGATGTGTCTGCATCAATTAGTTTGATGTGATTTATGAATTTGGACAGGATAATGAATCTCTGGAACAAGAGAAGTCTAGGTGTTCTCTTCAGTTTCCTATTCAGAGTTACGCACTTCGATTTCTGGACTACAACTGTAATGTATCGGAATGTCTGTCCTTAGCTGAAGCACCGGCGACTCCTGACAGGCTAAATGATTTTGGCATTTTGAAAGTGCCAGATCAGCTTTCAGAAGTAACCCATCTGATTACCCCGTTTAACATTTCATCTCATTTGAAGTGAATTAATAAATGGCTGAATGGCGACTTTTGTTTCTCTAAGGAGGAACATGCACAAAAACTGTTGGCTAACACTGATTTAATATTATTTTTCTAATCTTCAGGCAAATCTATTTTATGGGGTAGCCCCTGGTGCAATGCAGGCATACAGAGAGTCTGTGGAGGGCCCATTTGTTTTTAATAAGGTAATGATATGCTCTCAGTACTCTGATGAGGTTAATTCTTTTATGCTATGTAGCTTTTTTCATCATCAGGGGGAATTTCTTAAAAATGTTCCACTCCATATTGCCTTGAATGTGTACTTTTCTCCCTGCAAAGAAAGGGTGCACTTTTCATAAAAACACACAAATACTTATCTTTCAGAATTCAGTGTTCACTTTTTGTTTGGTCTTCAATGATCAGACAGTAAATAAAATCTTGGTTGTTAACTGTGGGTTAACAAAATTCTAGATGATTCAACCTCTTATTGCTTTTGAGATTTTATTTGGCTTTTTTATAGGCTACTGTATCTTGTTGGATGCAACCAACTACCATGCTGATGCTAAATTACTAACATGAACAATTAGAGTGAATGATATAAAGTAACACTTAACTTATTTTTATCTGATGTCTGTTACTATGGTATTATTCTCTCTATCTTTTCTTTTATTTGAAAAATAACTTCACTGTTGTCTCCATGTACTCATCAAAATTTAATATCTGCTCATCCAGAAAACCAATACCTCTAGACACAACGATGATTACGAGCCATCTATGGCAGGCTCTGTTGCAGGTAATATATTCCACTACACCACTATTTCTCCACACCTGTATTATCATTGGTTCTACATGTTCTGAGAAATAATTACATGTATTTCAAGTTCTTATCGTGTTTTTTTTGGTTAGATGTACATAGGGGAAATGCATTTGAAGATGATGATGGTGAGGCATACACTTATTTATTGCCTGATACATATAATGGTGGTTTGGCACCAAAATCGAGTCGGAAAAAGAAACATCTGATGCAGCAGAGGATGAATGGGACAAGACCTTATGATATTGGTGTTGACATGCCTTACGATCCATGCATGGGGAGCAAGCCAGGAAACCAGCCATTTTTATCAAATGGCAAAAGGCCTTCAGATTTCTTTTCTGTTCCTACAAAACGCATCCGGACAGCTGCTAGACAACGAGTTGTAAGCCCATATCCTGCTGGAGGCACTGCATTCACAAGTAAAACAGACGCTTCTAGTGGAGACACAAACTCTTGTCAAGATGATCAAAGTTCATTACATGGAGGATCTTTTCCAAGGAAGAATGTGGATGTTGAATCCATGGTTGATTTTGATAGACAATTGTTGTACGATGGCAGTGAGGTGTCTACTAAGTCAAAAAAGAAGAAAAAGTCTAAGCATCCGGGACACAAGACACCTCAAAATGTGGCTGAGTCTTGCTCCTTGATTGCTGGAAAGGTTAAGATCTTTATGTCAACTCTCCCTCTCTATTTTGTTTGCAATGTAATGTTGTTAGAGTAAGTTTATTCTGCTGATGTTTCAGGGCACTGCCTGTGATCCTAGACCTCAGGTTGATTTGATTGCTCAATATGAGCAGGTATATTTTTGGTTGTACTTGATTGTAGTACGTGGATGACATTTGCATTGCACTTATGCATGCAAAATACGAATGGTTAATCCGTTAGCTATACATTTATTTCTAACAATGAAACAGTGAATATTGGTCTAAATTGTGGGAACTATATAACACCACATAACTTTGGTCATCTTTACGAATAATTGGGTTTTCATATGTTATAATTTTGGGATTAGGAGCATTGAAGGGTTTAGAGAACCTTAGATAGCGTTCGTCCACCAAAAAAATCCCACCAGTACCACACACTTCTGGAAACCAATGTAAGCATGTAATTATATTAATCTCTGATTACTTTTTTCTCCTTTCTATACCAGAAGGATTATTTGAAGAAGGGATCAGAGGCCCATCAATTTGATGCAAACGGGACTATTGGTATTTGCTTTCTCTACTTCATATTGCATATCTTATCAGCATGTTATAATAACTAGTCCTTGTTCTTGTAAGAGAACATCGGAATAATTTTTCACATGTGACTTCTCAACAGTGATAAATGGTCAACATTCTGCCAAGAAGCCTAAATTAATGAACCAAGCATCAGGTGTTTCGTTGGAAGCACTTGCACCAGTTGGCCCAATGGCATCTCCTGCTGCATCGCAAATGAGTAACATGGCAAATCCTACAAAGGTTATAAAGATCATTACAAATCGGGATCGTGGGAGAAAAAATAAAGCACTCAAGGTATTCATACCTGATACCTTTCAGCATTCTGGTCATAGATTTTTTTGAAAGCACCTGTTTGCACAGACACAATTTTGCTATGTCAAACATCTCTTACAGACACACAGTACTATTTGTACTCTATATTTGAGTTTGAATTAAATTGTTGTCAACACTAAATTGTGCTCACTTTATTTGTTGTATAATTGCCCTTGCAAACAGTACTAAATTACCAAAAAATCAAGTAAATTTGACAAACCCACACTACCTTTGTTAAAACTACACAAAACTAACACCTTAAAGTAATCGTAAGTAATAGTTTCAGAGAACTGCACTTCTTTTTAACATAACATATCCAGTGGGCTGGGCCTGCTCCTAAATCTCACAAGCCTATACTTATCAGTTTGATTATATGGACAAGCATGTGAGTGGGCCCAATCCATCAATATGACAGTGATGCTTAAAATCAGTGTACTGTTGTGACCATAGTTGTTAAGGCGGTAAGGCGGGGCAAGGCGATCCAACCCTGCCTTACAGCCTAGGCGATAAGGCGTAAGGTGAGGCGGGGCCTTACACAATAAAAGAAAAAGAAAAAGAAAAAGATAAAATATATGGGCAAAATTGCATCAAGCCAGCCACTGCACTATGTTCATTTAAGTCCAGCCCATTTAAAGCCCACCAGGTTTCTTTCATCTCTTGACTTAGCAGTGCACTGGAAGCACTGCTCCCTCCCCCCTCCTAGAGCAGCCGTTGCCACAAAGCAGCCTATTCTCTGGTGCTGTTGCATCCTTCTCTCCTTAATCTTTCTCTCTGTTGCATCCTCTCCTCTGTAGCACTCTTGTGCCCGTGGCAAGTAGCAATGGTGGTGGCTCACGGCTCAGCTGCACACCAGCAGTCCAGCAAGAGGCAGATCAGAGGAAGGGGGAGAGAGCATGCTGGCTGTGAGGCAGATGGGAGGATGCTGGTGCAGATTTGTGGCGGGGTGGAAGCGCTGCCGGCTTTATCCCCCTCTTCTTACCCTCTCTCCTCTGTTTTTGCCTGGAAGGCGGAGGCAATGTAAGGCAGAGCAACACCTTACTGCTTTGGCATCACTTAGGCGATGCCTAAGTGACGCCGTAACAACCATGGTTGTGACATTTTATGCAAAGAGAGTGTTTCTCTGAAATTGTTGCCTAAAAATGGTTTTGTGATAGTTTTACCAAAAGTAGCGTGTGAAGTTTACTAAATAGAAATTCATGTCATATTATTCTTTTTTGTCTTTTGTCCGCCTTTTGCTTCTCTTATAATCTTTCTTGACACTTGTTATTCCTGGATCTCACACATCCACCAAGACCCATCTACGTAAGACCTCAATAACCTCATTCACTACATCACTTACTTAATGCTCTTTAGATGGTGCTTGTACGGCTATCATTTATTAGTAGTAAATGATCTGGATAGCTATAGGGAGTGGCAAATAAGGAAAAATGGTAAAAGCACCTCAAAATCATATAATGACGTGCATTTAGGAACAAAAATTGAAAGCAGAATGAAATGTATATCGATGAAATGGAGGGAAGAGCTGAATTGAGTCAATTGACCACTCAATTACACATTGAAAGTTTAATCTTTTAGGTGATCTCACCTGCCCCGTCCACTATTAGTCCACTCCTTCACCCAGTCAATTGCTTTCCTTTCAAATCTTTCCTTAATCCCCACCAACTGACAACAGTTTCTTCACCAAGTGCCTCTCTTCGTCGAGTTCGCTTCTGTCTCCACCAACCCCTCCGGCGAGCTCTGGCAACTAGCAAGCTCCACGGCTTCCTGCTTCCACCACCGATGTTGTTGCTGTCGCCTCACGTGCTGCCCCCCATCCCCATCCACCCTAACCCTTCTTTCCCTTTCCTCCGCTGCCTACCCTGCTCACTGCCCTCTTCCAACCCACGGCCAGCAGCGTGTTGCCGCCACCGCCAGTTTGGCCACTGCCCTGGCCATCCCTCTAAGCCCTGATCCACCCCTTCCCCATCCCAACCCCCACCCACCTAGCCTTGCTGGAGCCAAAGGAGGAGAATGCAGGTTTGAGTGCTCACATTTTTGGCATTTTCCCATTTTTAGCAAGAGTTCACTGATTAGCTAACCAGTGAAGCTTCACTAGATAGCAAAAGCCATCTTTTATTGGTTGCTGAATTGCAGTATGTGCTTCCTTACAACTAGTTGTGGGAATTAGTCGAGTTCAAGACAAAATAGACAGACTTAGCTTGAACTTGGTTCAGTTGATATTCTAGCTTTGATTTAATCTTCTAAACGATGATTAGACAACATAAACCTGATTGGTTGTCATCTTGGAGAACAAGGGCAATATGTTTGGTCAGGTTAGGGTCACTAGTATTGTAGGATTGTTGGCCTAGTCTGAGCCAAGCTTGGTTTAACTCAAAATCAGCTTGAATTTGGTTCATGCTCAAGCTGCACTACAGCACTAGAGATGAGTTCATCCTGGCTGATCCTTTTTTCCCTTTTTATTTTGTTGCATTGAGCCAGAACCTGTGTCCATCTATAGTTCCAACTTTGTTTTGCCTATTATAACATATTTTTCACTTGAGCTAAGATACTATAAAATATTTTTCACTTTACTTTTGGCCTTTTTTGCCTTT
Organism: Zizania latifolia; assembly: GCA_000418225.1. Taxonomy (NCBI): domain Eukaryota; kingdom Viridiplantae; phylum Streptophyta; class Magnoliopsida; order Poales; family Poaceae; genus Zizania; species Zizania latifolia. The sequence continues at coordinate 169,750 of KE372729.1, read as the reverse complement.
CCTGCATCCTACATGGACACATGCTTATTGTGCTTATCTCCTGCATCCTTACAAATGTTAATATTTTTGTCAGATGGCTACTGGTCATTCAGGTCCTGGAAGTCTATGGTCAAATTTTGAGGATCAGGTTATTGTGTGTTTGAAATAATTGATCATTTCTGTTTTCTGATATTTTGCAGAAATAAGCTAATATCTCTATTATTTCAGGCTCTTGTTGTGCTTGTGCATGATATGGGTCAAAACTGGGAATTGGTGAGTGATGCTCTGAACAGCATTGTCCAGTTGAAGGTAATATATTATGTAGGACATACATTTTTTTCATATTTTTACCATATCAACTCTTTACATTTGTCCCAGTACCAGGCAAGTCTGCCTTGAAAGATTCATTTTATTGCAATCCATGTTATTGTCTTCACCTTTTTTTAGCATCTTGTACTTCTATGGAGTAAGCTTACTCTTTTTTTTGTGTTAATTCTGTTTGTATTGGTGTATGTTCATTTCCCCACTTGTACACTGGATCTTGTGTAATTTTTCTCAAATTTGGTTACTGTAATCTGATGACTAAGATTGATGCTTTATTTGCTATATTTAATTTTAGATTTTGGTATCTCACATGTGCAGTGTATATATAGAAGGCCTAATGAGTGTAAGGATCGCCACAAACTTCTCACAGAAAAAAGTTCCGGTGATGGTGCTGATAGCGCAGATGACTCGGGCTCATCACAACACTATCAATCTACACTGCCTGGCATTCCAAAGGTTTGCTCTCCCATTTATGTTTTTTTGTACTATCCCTCTTAGAATGTAAATGGAATAAGAAGCTCCAAATTTCAATGTCAAATCTTTGGTCAGGTAGCTTTTTTTTTGTTTTTACCTGTAAAGATTGATGCTAGTTCTTCTTGTCCAATAGTGTGCATATATATTCTCAATAGATGTCATCTTTATAATGGTTAACAATATGATCTGTTCCATGTAAATATCAGGGTAGTGCTAGACAGCTGTTTCAGCGCCTTCAAGGACCGTTCGAGGAAGAGACTCTTAAGGCACACTTTGAGAAAATAATATTCCTTGGGCAAAAGTTGCATCCGAATCATAGAAAGGTTTGTGTTTTTTTGAAAAACCTTTGTAGACTTGATTTTGTGAGTGAGTACAATTTAAATGTAATTTTTCTTACGGTAATGCAATGTCTAGTAGATAATGGTTGTTTTTGTTTATTTTTTTCCCAATTTTAACCTGCCAATGTGTTGTGTTGTTTTATATGATGTTGTCATGGGCATGGGCCCGGAGGCCAAGGCCCACATCATAGCCCAATGTAGGGCGTGAATGTGGTACTGTAGCAGCAATTTAGGAATTATTAGAGATATGAGCCTTTCAGATCAGTCTCAAATATCCCTGTCCTAGACCCAGCATGTGACAGCTGTTGCTTCATATGATATTTAATCACTGGCACTGGCAGTAAGGACAATCATCTGCTACTGTTTAACATACATAAAAAATTATTAACAATGCTGATTGCATCATAGGATGTGATGATGGAATGTGGAACGGGTCTTCCTTTGCTTTTGTGATGTATGCCTTGATGTTGTATGGAAAATAAGTAAATAGTCCATATTTAACACTGCAACCAAATGCATGTGTTTTACTGAAAATACTATGCCACCACCCTTAGATCCTCAAAGAGAAATGTACTTTTATAATGGATATAAAGTCTTATGATATTTGCAGTATCTCTCATTTATGTTTTTCTAGACCAAGTAATTTTATTTTAAATCGTGTTATAATTATTTGTGTGATATGCAATTTAAATCATGTTTCTTCTTAATTTACATGTTTATCCAGGTTAGGCTGATCATTTTTCTGATGTTCCCTTCATGTGTTTATCATTTTTTATTTTTTATTAGGGGGAGAGCCAGGATCTCAAGCATATAAATCCACTACATTCTTCTCATGTTAATGCACTTTCTCAAGCATGCTCAACTGGAGGCGTTTTGACGTATGAGGCTATGAACTTCTTGCTGTATTCTATTTAATATGTTGTTTTTCTGTATCCAGTCCCTGCCTGTCATCTTTATGCTTTATTTAATACTCGTATTTAAAACTATCAATAGGCCACTTGATCTCTGTGATGCAATGACTCCAAACTCGGATGCACTTTCCATGGGTTACCAGGGATGTCATGCAAGTGGGTTAATTCTTCCAAACCATCCCAGTTCCCTTGGTCCTACCCTTCCTACTTCTAATACGAATGCTAGGTTACCAGGGTCTCCTGGTATGCCTCTAAGCAACACTTTGCCATCACCCTCTACACCAAATGCTCCTAGGTAATGATCCTCTTTCTGTCTCTAGTTCATATAGTTAAATCTATTTTCTAATGTTTGTTTCTGTGAAATCTTTGTTGCAGGGATGCTCAGAGGTACGGAATGCCTAGACCAGATGAGCAACAGAGAATTCAGTATAACCAGATGCTCAACAGCAGAAGTATTCAGCAACCTGGGGTGTCTGTTCCTGGTGCATTGCCTGCTGGAGTTGATCGTGGTGTTAGAATGATGCCTAGTGCTCATGGCATGGGAATGATGACTGGACTAAATCGAGGTACTCCTGTGGCCAGGCCAGGTTTTCCAAGGCTTGGTTCCTCAGGAATGTTAAATATGGCTTCACCTGGAAACATGCTACCCAACAATGGGCAAGGCATGCAAAATATAGTAAATGTTCATCCTGGTAGCATACCTGGCCATGGAAATACTATGTTGAGGCCGCGTGATCCAATGCAGATGCTTCGGGTAAGCATTCCCTTCCATTCTGCATTATAACATTTATTTCAGCATATCTCCTGCTCTGCATTGGGTGTGCTAGGAGCATAGAATATTGTGTATGCTGCTATCTTCTGTTCTCATCACATGGACAACACCATAATTTCAAAAAACAGCCCTTAATAGTTAATAGTTATAAGTTATAACTATATGGATTGAACAGTGAACACTATAGTTGTTATGTTGTCTATATATCGTCGCCATAGGGCATGATGTTTTTTTTGCATCTCGCCACAGGGACACCATGGCACATGTGTGTGTGTGGTGTCCTTTATATCGCCGTGGCGCTAAAATGACATCCTATGGCATGAGCGAGTGATGTGGCAGGCGCCATAGAGGGGGGTTAGGGTGAACCGTGAAATGTGTACCTCTGTTCCCAACCAACCCATGATGAGGCGATGAGCTCGAGTGACCTAGCAAGCTCGAGCAACATAACAAGACCTAGTTGCCGTCACATGTTCCCGAGGAGAGAAGTCATCGCTGCTTGATGTGCCACTGCCTAGGACTAAGCTAGCGTCCTTTCCACCAGATCCAGACGTGCGGGCCCAAGATAGGCGTTGCCACCACTAGATCCAAATGTGTGGGGAAGAGTCGCCGCCACTGCCGTTGGATCTTCCTCGGCATGAGTCGCCGGCGCTGTTGCTAGATCAGCAGATCCCGCCACCAGTATGCCCTAGCTGTCGTCGGTATGTGTCGTGACAGGCGATGAGAATTGAGGAATTCCTTAGCTATTTGAAGAGGATGAAGGAGAGGAAGAAGAGATGATTTTGGATAATGTTGATATAGATGACTTTGGTGAACAATCAATGGATGCTACTAAAGATGGTGGAGAGAATATGGATGCTTCTAACGATTTTGATGAGTTGGAATTGGATGACTTTTGATGGAGGAGATATTTGAAAGTTGAAACTTTGAGAGAAGAGATAGTTGTCTTTTGTGCTACATTTGCACTGCTACTTGATTTTATAATATCCTATACTATAACTTTTGGGCTGCATTTACATATCCTAATGTATTCGGCTATTTGCCACACCAATGTGTCTATGGCATTGCCATGCCACACGTCATTGGTGCTTTTAAGGTGTGAAGGTGGTGTGTCGCCACACTTTGCCACAAGTTATTTACATGCCTCCTAATTGTTGCATCAACTAACTCTCTTAACTTGTCTGTAAGGGGCCCTACATTCCAACTGTCTAAATGGATCCTAATTGGCTCGACTAGTTTCCTTACACTTCACACTCATCGAGTCATATGTGAAGACCCTTGCTCATTTTTTACTACACCCGGGTGCTGATGTAGCGTGCCACTAAGGAAGTGGTGACCCAATCCTTTCTCACTTGACACCGTGTCTAGATCACAACACGGCACATCACCAAGGGAGTGATGACCCAGCCCTTTCCCATTTATCATTGTACCTACGTTCTGATATGGCATGTCGTTAAGAGGGTTATGCCCCAACGGTTTTCTCTTGGGTTTCATCTCTATTTGAGTGGCTAGGTTTTTCATTGGCTCGTTAAGCCCAACATAACCTTTTGGGGGGAAGGGACTCTCTCCTTTACCAGGGCTTGAGACCTGCCATGTCGAGACAACATAGGCGTAGTTTATCTTCAAATCTAAAACTAAAACAAATCATATCAACCGACCATTTACATGCACACACATATAAAGGGTGCATTTATTTTAGAAAATCCTACAGTATGACACACATGTCTATATTGATCTATCCAAAAAATATCACCATAGTGCACATCATCACCCCTATGAACTTCTCTTTTTAAACAGTAGAGATTTAATCAAGATTTGATGTGTATGTTATAATTTTAAGCTTCGGGCCGACCAAATGACTCGTAAAACAAATGAAACACTCACCCAGTTGGTGTCCATTGCTTAGACATGCTTGGTGGGAAGATCGGAGCTCGGCAATTTGAGTCCTCCGTGCTGCAGAATCCTACAACTATTTAAGTTTTAGTGTCATACCCTAGACCCAAAATTCACTTAAAGCTCAGGCCCCACACATATGGGCCTACGACAAACAAGATAAAATGCTGTATCCATCTCATAGTTCTGGTATAGAAAGATCAATTGCTAGATGTTGGTAGAATGGTAGGTGACATCAATCTGAAAGGATATCTAAGTTAGAGAGTAACACATGGTTTTTCCCCATGTGATTGCTTAAACAAATTGCATATCATGTTCATTTAGTGTCCAAAAGTGCATTGATTTACCACTTAGCTTTTATTTCTTTGCTGTGAGTTAACTGATGGCCATACTTGTGATATTCAAACTTAATTTAATCAACAAAAACTTAGGAGCTATCCTTTTTAGCTATTATGTGATTGCTGATGCTACACTTCCTTTGTTTAGCCTGGCCAGAATATGGAAGAACATAGGCAGATGATGATGCAGGAGTTTCAGATGCAAGCGTCACAGGGAAATAGCCAGTCCATTCATTTCAGTGGTGCTCCGTTTTCCAATGTTGGAGCATCTTCATCTGGTCAATCCTTTCCTGTTCAACCATCCCAACCGCACCAGATGCCACAACAGTCACATGTGCTTGGGAATACACATCATCCCCATATCCAAGGAACAAACCAGCCAAGCCCAGAACTACAGGCTTATGCACGCTTAGCAAGAGAGAGACAAATTCAACAATTCAAAATGCCCCAACAACAGCACCTACTTTCTGGAGCCAGTGCAGTGACTACTGTGCAGAATGGTTCACAAATTCAACAGCAGAGCCAAGGATCTGCATCCAGTGCCATCCCACCCTTGCAGTCACAGCATAAACAGCAGCATCCTGCACAAAATCCACTAGATAGCTCAGTGCTTCCCAACCAGCCTGCCAATACGACATCACATAAGCAGAAGAAGCAACAGGGTCAGCAGCAGTCTAGACAAAACCAACAGCAACGAAATCAAGGTAGCCAGCAAGCTAAGCTTATGAAGAGCTTAGGACGAGGGAATATGATACTCCAGAGTCCTCCTGTTGATACCACTCAAGCCAGTGGAATTTCTACATCTAAAAACCAAGTTTCTGATAAAATCTTGGTGCAACAGGGCCCAGGGTATTTTGCTGGTAATAAGGGATTGGTTCCATCAGTGCTTCAACCTGGGAATCAACCTAAGATATATGGGTCTCAGGTGCCTCACTCACCAATACAAACATCGGATATTGGTAATCAAAGCTCAATAAAGGGTTCTCCTAACCAGACTCTGTTAGCTTCCCAACAAGCTCCACTTCATTCATCATCTCCATTGGCTACACAACAGCCACAACAACGGTACATGAATCCATCACATAACAACATCCAAAGATTGATGATGCAACAAAACCGTCAAATGAACACTGATGGTAGGATGGAAGTGCCTGTTGACCAAGTTCAACATAATCAGATAATTCCATCAACATCAATTGCAAGTAGTACAGATTCAGGTAGCCCAGGTGGTGTTTCATCTATAAACCAGCGGAGGCAGGAGTCATCTCATGATCCAACTTCAGTTGCGTCAACCTCGCAGTTAGCTAGTTCTCCACAAGACACTTTTGTTGGAAACGAAATGCTGTTGTCAGTGTCTAGCCAAGGCATGTTGCAAAGGCAAATGTCAGGTGGTATGCCTATACATGGGCATGGTATTGGTGGCCAGAGGCAGCAACAGCAATCTCGGCAGCAACATCAGTCTCAGCATCAGAGGCCTGCTATTCAAGGCAGTGCATATGTTCATCCTTCAAATTCAGGGCCAGGATGATGTTGAAATTAGTCTGGGTAGCTTTTGCAGAGCGCGCTCATTCCCCTTTGTAAAGTTACTGTACAGGTATCCCTTAATACTTATCCTAATTTCTTCAAAGTCTTTTAATCTTAAGCAAGTTGAGGTAGGCTAAAGTTAAAACTTAAACTTAGGTTTCATCTTCATTTGATTGGCTAGGTTTTTTATTGGCTTGCCAAGGCGCTAAGCCTATCACAACCTTTTTAGAGGACCTTAATACTTATCCTAATATATTTCCAAATGTTGGCGTGTGCATATGATACAGGATTTTATGTCAGGGTACTTTATTCTTCAAACACAACTGTATAATGTTTTCTCAACCATCATGTTATGGGCTCACTTGTTTATTCTATTTAGGATCTGATTGTTCTTTGGACATCTATGAATAATAGGACCTTACCACCTTGAACATTTCAATTTGGTGTCACATTGCCTAGTACTGATCTGCCAGACTGCCATACATACAATCTTTTATGTGCTAAATGAGTAGCACATTTAGTTAACTGGTGTTTATTTGGTGTAGTTGATGTAGTCATGTCCATTCATGGTAGGGTTGACTTTCTGTTGCATGTACTAGAAAAAAACATTGTATGCTAAGCATTTTCCAATAGCTAGTTGTGATCATATATACAAGTTATTCCATTTTTTTTGTGACAAACTTATTCTCTTGGGAAAATGCTGAATCCATACGGAAATGGCCATGCCAATTACTGGGGTCTAACATTCCGAGTGAAGCTGCATGAGTGTTATTTTACTTACTAATCATCAATCTTTTCTCCCATTTCTAATCTCTTGAATGTTATCCTTTGCTAGGTGTCCGTGCTGTGGAATCTGCGCTGATGATAGCAGTTTCTTTATTCCCCAATTTCCAGCTAATTGTAGTCTCCTCAGTGCCAGGTAGATAATCATTTCTACGCCATTTTGGCTCCACCCATCGTCGAGTTAGATTCTAGATTGGTGGAGGTGGCTCTTGTAACGGCAAATTTCTTTTGTTGTCAAAATTGTAACCCCAGTTTGGGCCCTGCTGGGGTTGTAGTATATTTTGTCCGTGAGGTCCATGTCGTTAGGAGCGCCATCCTTTTGTATCACCCTGTATATTTATCTCACAAAGCTAGTGAATGCAAAAGCCATTGTTTGCGTCGAGCACTCACTGCTGTTAAACGAACCAACCTGCAATGCAGTCCACGTGTTCCCTTTTGAGTTGGTGTATGTTCTGCTTCTCTTGCAGGATCCGGAACAACTTGTTCTGCAGGGATGTGTCATTTATCGGGGGTAGTCGCAAGCGTAAAGACGCTTATGTATATTTTGTATAGTTGATGCTAACTCTTCAGGTTTCGCTGCCGTGCCTTTTCTTTCATTACTCGATTTCACACTTCTGCCTCTTGATAATCTCTTGCTCAAATCAGGTTGTAATGTTGCATGTACTTACTCAAATACATTGACCCCCTATTTCCTCTTTGTACTTTACTACCGCTCTCTAAATCTTACTCCCTATTTTCATCTATGAATATTTTATAAATATCCTGTAAGTACCATTTAACAAACATTTTGCAACATCTCTATGTTTGATGGCAAATTTTCTAACAGTTATATTTCAAGACACTAGTTCAATCTAAATTCATCACTAAACATCAACAAATTATTTGCACTAAACTAAATATCTATTTCACTAATATATACTAAATATCCACTAAAAATCAATTTCATTATTTTAAAAATATTTGATGATTCAACACTCAAAATAAATGATGTTTGATTATTTATTATTTAACACATATAGGAATGATATACGAGACTATTTGAATCTATGACTATAAGACGTGATGTCAAATAATTAAATCCACTTATTTTAGATATCAAATCATCAAATCTCGCTTAATTTTTCATCTCCTATCAACTTCATCTCTCTCTATCTCTCATCCTCTCCATTTCTCTTCCTCTCGTCTCTCTCTCGATCTGCATGTGGAGGGGACAGTAGTGTTAGCTGACTGGAGATGCCCTTAGATTGCCAAAGAAGTTTTTCTTTCCGACTACGTTATTGCAAGGGTTCAGCTAACGTCAAAATGTCATGCTGAGATCACCTTACCTGGTGAAGCGAAGTTGGTGGTGGTGGTGGTGTAGCTAGGCGTCATCGGACTGCAAATAAATGCAAGGAGATAATTACTCAGATTGCCTTATGTTAGCCAATTGATTTTGTCGACGGAATATACCATGAATGGAGAGATCTAGCTGAAGAGATTACATGTCTCAAGTAGGATAATGTACTTAATGTCTAGTTATCGATATGAGATTCAATTCATCTAGTTTGAGATCGAAATCTCCTATTAAATATGATATTGAATCTAGATGTCCTTTTGATCCAGATACCTTTGGAGACACTAGGATTCCTAGTATATATATGGAGAGATAACTTATGTATCATGTTAGATTTAGTATTTTATCTTTATCAAATCTTTAAACTATAGATAATGCATATAATATATTAGTCTTATATGTCTGATTTCATTTCCCCGACAATTCTCTTATCTTTTCGCACATCCTAACGCTGCACTTGCTACTGAAAGGTAATATTTTTTTGAGCACATGAATTTATATGATTTTTACGTGAATTAATTTAGTTTTTGTATAACTCTAAAAAGCTTCTTCGTTCTAAAGGAGGCTCAGTCCTTCTTTGAAATAGATGAATTTTAAAGAAATTTTAGAGCATTTCAACTAAATTCTCTAAAATTTATATACATTCAAAGGATCCTACAGAGTCGAAATGACTACAGACATTGATGAGCAGTCTATGAAATCATCTGTAGCTTTGCGAAATCGTGGATTAAATGGTTTGGGTTTTGCCATGCAATTTCAGGTTGATCTGTCCGCGTCACCTCCTACAGTTGGTCTGCTGCCTTCTAGGTACATGTCTACATGTCTACATTGCCATTTTGTACTGCTTCTCCTGTGACCTGACATGTCTCGTACCTCGAACGTAAAATGACTGCAGCGACACAGCATTGCCATTGATATGACTGCACGCTCTGTCAGGCTCTGTCCTGTGCTCATCTATGATCGACAAGTGACGACATATTCGCAGGTTGAAAGAAACGCTCCGTTTGCAGCTGGGTCCAGGAAGCAAGAGCTTCAGGGTTCTGTTTGAACTTTGAAAAGCAAAGATTTCACTGTAAGCTGTTTGATTTACGTACGAAATCGCATCAAACTTCCTGTGTTCCGACGTAGTGGTCACTGATCCAAATGTGTCGGTCCATGAAAGTTGTTTGTATTCATTCTCTGACGAACAGAGCGTGCTGTTTTTTTTTCCCTAGCCTCTTCCTCACATCCATATAAGGTTTGCTTATTTTGTTACCATTTCTAACCTTACATTTTGACAAGCCAACAGAATAAGCAAACCCTAACTATAATAACATTATAAAAATTCCCAATATTTCTTACCCTACTAAAATTTAGCATTACGAAAAATTTAGGTAAGTAAAAAGTAACGACAAATCAAATAGGCCACTGATGCATCCAACCTATGTTCTGTCACAGTATAACTTTCTAAAAGATTTTGTGCGTGTGATGGGAGTATGTTGATATCAGAGTCAGCTGTCCAACCCTAACATTGGTTGTATCTCGTTGGGCTACAGAAGAAAACATGAGCAATTCTAGGCTTTTAGCTATCTCACATTGGTAACTATGATCCATCTGATATTTAGCCCATATGCTCAAGGAGTTGCTTTACTTTTGCACTAATACTTTTAAAAAAAACTCCGAGATATATATTTGGTATCCGATGATATAAACAAAAACCCAAATTATATGAAACTGAGTGGGCACGTCATTGAGACACTCTCTTCTTATTATAAACATGCATCAAAAATAAAGAAGCATGCATGCCTTTTTATACATCTTATATCTCTATTATATTTTGTGTGATTATTCATCGTCGAAATCTCCAAACTAAACTCGGTAGCAAAGGTTAGTACATACTTTTCTAAAGATTTTGGAATGCAAGTAGCCTGAGTTCAGTCACAAACTCAGGCAGTCAAAGAATGACATATGAGTTATGGTGCATTGTTTAATGTTGGCCATTTCATGTCGAATTATATTAAGTAATTGTGAATTCTCTCCCTCCTCTCTCAGGAATGAAGGTAAAATAAAGCATACATAATTTTTACAGGCAATCTTGAAAAAAATCAATTAATTGGTGGACTAGTCACCACTTGACATGCCTGAGAGGCTGAGTGGCCAGTGGTTGAGTGTAACCTTGTACATTTCCTGCTAAATTAACTAGGCAGCCTGGGCCAAGTGTGTGTGCTTGTTGTCAACGATATAAATTGACATTAGGCCTAGGGGTGGAGGCAGACGCAATTAGGGCTTGAGCTCTAGGCTTGCCTCTAAAAGTTTATTAAAAATATATTAAAATATTACGCAAATTTTTAAATAAATTTAAAAATAGTTCGCAATTGCTAGCTTCACCTCTGATTAGGCCGATGTCTCATTTGAAATTAAAAAAATTAAATGATTTAAACTAAATTATATAAAAAACCTATAAAATTTTTGTGTCACAAAGGCCGGACTGCTGAATATAAAAAAGTAAGGAGTATGATACAGGTTTAAGACTTATCAAGAGAGAATAATAACGATATTTTTACAGGGGTGCTCATACTAAGCCTTAATAGTAATGTCAAAATGCCAATCTTTTGTATTGTACTCAACCCCATTTTGTAGTACGTAAACGTCAGGCATCGATTGATCGTGCAGAGGAGACGGGGAACAGTTGAGCATGTATGTTGCTGGTGAGGCAGCAGGTGAGATAGCCCATGTCGGCAACGTTTAGAGGGTTCTCCCACGTGGTGCTCTAATGTGTGCTTACTTTTTTTCACGTGAGTAAATGTGCTACTTCTATACAATTTAATGATAATTTGGTTTCTAATATAAATATCTGGATGGGACGTCGGTTAAAAATGTGTATATAGATTTTGTCTGTCATGTCCGTTTACGGGAAATAGTGATGAGAATAGAAACCGATATCTAACCACTTACTAATATAGATACTGTTATAGTATATAATGTTAGATAGAATTAGATCGACATCCATTAAAACATGTATATTATATATTTTGGATGGTTGCCACTAGGGTTTATACTTGAGAGCCATTATGGTATAACAAGTATTCTCAAAAAGGGAAGAGGTCAAATAAATCATGACGTTTAATTAAGTATAATGAATTTAATTAAATAAAATCCAATATGCAGTAAACAGGCTATAGCAAATTAGCCATGACCATACTCCAGGCCACCACCGACCCATCCACCGCCCTCCCGCC
>KE372729.1:127563-137848 GCA_000418225.1 Zizania latifolia | reverse complement strand
GTTGGCATGCTCCTTCTCATGGCATTGCAAGTGAACAACTGTATGCTGATTAGTAAGGCAAGGCATGGCATGATAACCTTTTTGTTAAGATAATACTCTGATGCCTTTGCTATATGCTGACTGATGTATGTCAAACAGTTAAAATTCAACAGCCAACAAGAAACTTTTGAACTAATATTTTCAGCACAATTGTGGTTTATTAGAATGGATATTTTTGTGAAATAAAAATGATAATGACAAAATAAAAACTGAATTGTCCTTGTTGCATACTACTGCTGGATTCATCATACGTAATAGTTTCTCTGAATAACTTCTCTGTTGAAATGTTCTTTAGGAAGAGCTCCAGCTGGCATTGTTTAAGACTCCAAGCGGCCAGAATCTTTTTCTTGATAGGGTGAGTGCTTCATTTTGGTCTCTTTAAATGCTATGTTTTTAACTAATTTACCATGTCGCACTCAGCATTTTCCGTTGATCTCATTTTAATTGTTAGATTATTTGTGTGGCATGTTGCCTTCAGAGATAATAACTGCTATGAAAATTCTGTCTCTCATACAAATACAGGTTTTTGATTTGTTTGATGAAAAGAAAAATGGTGTAATAGAGTTTGATGAGTTTATTCATGCTCTTAGTGTCTTCCATCCATTGGCACCTTTGGAAGACAAGATTAATTGTAAGTACTCTTCTTGCAGACACTGCCTTCTTAAATTCATGTGTCAAGGTATATTTACTATGGGGCCTCCCTATGGATTGTTTCAGTTGCATTTAGGTTGTATGACTTGAGACAAACCGGGTTTATTGAGCGTGAGGAGGTTAGTTCACCAAGGTGCTCTGTATTAATCAGCAACAGGCATGCAGTTTGTGCTCTAGTACAGATCTGCTAGTGACATGAGGTGACTCATTGACATGGCCTGTTTTGCAGGTTATGCAAATGGTTATCGCTATTTTGACAGAATCTGATATGAAATTGTCAGACGAACTTCTTGAGGCCATTATTGATAAGGTAGGAAATCATTTGCTCGCTGTCTGTCTGATGTGATTGTGTATTTTTTGTTATGTGGTTGTTTCTGTGTTTCAGACATTTGAAGATGCTGATGCCGATAGGGATGGAAAAATAAATCAAGAAGAATGGAAGGAATTTGTATTACGGCATCCTAATCTATTGAAGAACATGACGCTACCCTATCTAAGGTTTGGATATGAGCTTGAGAGCTTTATGAACTGTACTATTAATGTTTTGTCAAAAGCACTGTTATGCAGAATCCTAGAAATCTTATCTGCAAACTGCAGCAATTTGTTTGAAAACTACCAGTCAGGACTTCATTAAATTCATCATTATTTACTTGTTCATTCCTTGTCCATCTCATAATACAGGGACATCACGACAGTTTTCCCTAGTTTTGTCTTCAACACTGCGGTTGAAGACTGAACACTGTCTAGGCATCCTTGGAAGGTTGAACCTGGCAATATTCCCAGAAGATGGCGATAGGTTGCCTGCCGATCGTGTCAACTTTGTGCTGCATTCCGGTCCAGCTCTCAGGAAACAGATATTTGAAATCATCATGAGCACTCGCTGAAGCACTGCGATCGGTGATTGTTAATCAAGATCAATCCTCTGAGACTCAATTTTGCTGCAAACCAAGGCCCATCTGTGACAACAAATTGGCAAATCTAGCAAACCATCGAGTTTGTTACTGTACATATGTCCTCTCGTTAGTTTAGGACTCATGAGCAACTCTATATATGTGATTGTATGGTTGAAGTTCAACGTTTTTATATGTATGCCCATCAGACCGGTAATTAGCATTCCAGTATATCCATTTGACTTCTTACGTGTACTGTCTGAACAGTGAATACTAACATCTGATGTTCATCACTAAGACTAACCATTTCATTCATGCACTTAGGCTACTTCAGATACTTATTGTCAATGATACCGTGTACTCCTGTTATAAGATAAACATTTGCATTTCTCTAAACTTATCAGCAATCATGGATGATTCTATAGAAAACTTTTTATGAACACTGATTTCTTCTATTTTGTAGTGCTAAACCTTTCTGAGAAGCATGCTCTTGCTTGGTTGGTTGGTGACAACTGCGAGCGTGCCACTCAGTTTCAGACAAGCTAGCTGCCAAGTGTGTTTGCTCCATATACCAATCCCCCCAGCTAATCTTCACCTAGATGTCAAGATTGCCACTTACTTACCAAATAAACAAGTAGCTAGTGTTCCTTAGGTGATGCAACTGGACATTTGCGTTTCTTGCAAGTGACAGCATCGCAGGAAATCATACCTGTTTTTTATATCTTAGTTACCTAATGCTAATCATAACTGCAATTACTTCTTTAATGGCAATCATGGCCTAACCTATTAAAGTATCTTCGTCTAGGATAAGATTCGGCATGTCGAACGATTCAGGTCCAGTCGTTATAGCCACTAGGAATTTGCCAGGAGGGTCCCCTGCCATGTCACATTAAACACCAAAAATTGAAGGACCAATAATGGACCCCATGATTGAGCTGAGTAGCTGACGGTAACTATTATCTGGGGATTATTAATATCTGTCTAAAATTTACGTAAATCTACTATTCCTCTGGTTTTGGTATTGCAAGAGGTAGAGTACAGCAATACGTCTCCAAGAAGGTAACGCGTCGAAGCGATACGTATGTACGTACAGGGTACAGCGATGTGTCAAAATGTCAGCGAACATATCGCCCCCGGAATAGAAACTCAGGTTTGATGTCCCTTGACCCAAACAAGCACAAAAATGATGAGATGTCACAAAAACATACTAGCACGTCAAACATCGAAATATTAAATAATTAATACATTTATTAGAGTATATAATATGTTAAAATATATGATAGATGAAGATATTGGGTGAGACTTATTTATATTTAGTTCTTACTTATCAATATGCATTTTTTAATCTTTTTAGACACGTACTCTTATATATACTTCATCAAGACTCAATACAACATTCAATATTTACAGTAAAAAAATCAATAAACAAGAACTAGATACAAATATACAAATCCAATCCTATCTAATACCTTCAACGAGATTAAATAATATTAGGATTTGATATGTGCAAATGATATTAGTATATTTTTATTAAAAATAATTTCATATAATTGTATTTTAAATAGTTTTCATAACTATATAGTTAAAAAGTAGCACAGAAATATATACTTCTGAAATTACGACGATATCTAAAACGTCATCTTTTTTTCCAGCGGAATAATTATATATTTTTGAAGGGGGCAATGTCACGAGAGAAGCCAAAAGGCATGGCATTGGCGTGGGATCTCTGACCTAGCAAATATTAAATCAATGGCAGCTCTGCTTGCATGGCAAACAGCGGGACGAAAATGAAATCTTCTTCTCCGCGGTTTTGTATTTCTAGCGATTACATTCTTCACCGTTCGATTTGTGGTCAATGTGAGTTTTAAATCCGTCTACTCCTTTTGAGGGATTTGCTTGCCTAGTGCCGTGTTAGATACATATCAATTTTTTTCTAAAAAGTTATAGCAAAATTTAAATTCTAGAAGTTAGTTTTGAATATTATATTAAGGTTTTTTTATCATTTATTTGTATTTTTTCTTTAACACCATTATAAATAGAAATATAAAATTCTTACCCAAAAAATATTTTTCGTTAAACAGAAATGCAAGAAACGGGCACCCATTTCCACCTGATGGGTTAGGCGAGAAGAGAACACAATTTTACCTAAACTGTTGGTTTTTGTTAGATACCTAGGTTATTTCTGTTCTAAACATTACAGCCACCAAAAATTGAGTCAAAGAATTTACGAAATGGAGTACTAAGTAAATATTCAAAAATTAAAACTGACCTAAATATGTATTGCAATATTCACTCCGTCCCTAAAAAAAATTTACTTCTAGCTTTTTCAACTTTACTAAAAAATAATTTATTTTTAGCTCTTAAATACGCTCGATTCTCGTAGTACAAAGTTTAACTCTTTTAATATCATTTAAATATACAGTAATTGGTGACATGTCCAGCCAATTAGCATGGATAGTAGTGCTCACATCTGATCATGATGAACGGCTAGGATTAGAGCAAGACGAAGAGGAGAAGCCGCGCACAAGCAGAGGAGCAGCAGCAGCAGCCGCCGCCGTCTCCACCGCCGCGCCGGCCCCGTCGGCCGAGATCTTCCTTCCCGCCCGTTCCCGTCCGCAATGGCAGGAACTGGAAAGCAAGGCCCCTCCACGCCGCCGGAGGCGCCGTCGGCAAAGAAGGGGGCCTTCATGCGCCGCATCTTCCCATTCCTCCTTGCCACCAACGTCTTCATCGGAGGTGAGAGGCCCCCTCGATTGACCGCCTTCCCGTGTGGTAGTCCTGTGGCATAGGGTTCCTGGAGCTCGTCCCCGTGTAGATCTGAGCGAGAAGGATTGGATCTTGCTAGCTTGCAGCAAAACCTAGTAGTTATTGATGTGCTTATTAGTGATTGTTCAGCTGGCTCGCCTTAGTTTAGTCTTTAGTATTTTCATGGAAATATGCTGCATTTCCATGGGTTCGGTTATCTCCGAGCCTGGATTGCATGATTGGAATTTAAAAGCAACAAACAGATTGTTTTGTATTATGTATAGTGTTCATGGGACTAGATGTTTGTCTCCTGCCTCCTGGTAAGATGGGTGATTACTTTCTGGAAATTTTCCTTTGTCTTTCTTTGTGGCTAGGCTAGAGCTAGCAATTTTTTATGCAGGAGGCTACTTTTACAGACGAACGTCAGGTAGAACCAAACATAAACCTGTCAAATGTACTTTGCAAAAGGGGATGATACATTGTGCTCATAGGGGGCAGAGATAGAACCTGTTGATGCAGGGGGAATGTAGTAAGTTTTGATCGTCAAATGGCACCAACTATATCTTTATTTTACATGGTGAAACTGATGGTTTGTATTGGAGTATATTGAGCAGTGGCAGGATTACCTCCATTGCAACCGTTCATTCTACATTTTACTTGCCTTGCTTACTTCAAGTGATAACTACAATGAGACATATTGAGCTGTTCTTGTAGATTTTAGAAATTATGGTAAGGTATACTCATGAATCTGTTCTGTGCCAAGTTATGTGCTAGACTGCTAGGCCTCAAAAGCTTGATTTGCTTGTGCTCGTGGGTTACAATAAATGGAGTGAACTGCATGGCCACACAACACGAAACAATTATGTGGATCAACCATTGTTGCTCTTTTTTCTGTTCTACTTAATCCTTTACTCTTTTTCCCACTTGCAACATATCTACACAGTTACTCCTGGCCCTTTTATTGAAACATCCAAAGTTCATGTAGGTGTGCATCCAACATTGTGATAGCACAAATGCAGATTACTGTTCACTTCTTGTGTGCTAACTAATGTTTGGTTTGCTGAAAGATGTGTCCATATGGTAAGTCTGTTGCTTGTATATGCAGTTTATGTATTTGTAAAGACCTACAAAAGAGACCAGGAAAGAAAGAGTGCTGAGACTGCTGCTGCAACAGCTGCAGCTGCAGCACTATCGTCCCCAGAAAGCACAACTACTAAGACTGCAGAGCCTACTCCTCCACCCAAAAGAGTCCTCCCACCAATATCCGAAGACGAACAGCGCCAGGTCTACAAGTGGATGCTGCAAGAGAATAGGAAGATCAAACCGTGCAATGCTGCTGAGAAGAACAAAATCAATGAACAGAAGGCTCTTCTCAAGGAGTTCATCCGGGCAGACTCTCTCCCTCACTTGTGATTATTTCACTGGTTGTCCTGCTGGCCATGGTTTTTTCCCCTGCAGTTCCAGTGAGGACATCTTATGGATTTACACTTGTCCTTGTTAGTTGGCAGAAATGGTGACATTTTTGTAGTCTGATATGTCATCAACATCATTTGTTAGTTGTTACCCAAAATATTGAGTCAAGTGGCTTCTGTTTCAGGGGACTCAAGCATTTTAACCTCATGAATTGGAGCTATACCGGAGATGTCCCTGAAGAAACTAATTCTTGCTGCAAAATGCGTGTCTATTTATTTATCTTACTTTGAGTGGTACCATCAATTTTCCCCCTTGTAACCATTATGCAAGACGTGAATTCGATTTATAGTTTGGTACCCCTGTATCTATTCTAATACTCCCTCCATCCTATAAAATATAGGACATCCAAATTTTTAGAAAAAAACAACATATGTAACTTTTGACTAATAATAAACTAAAACATATAAGTTTAGTGCTATACATATTCCCTTGTCTGCATTGATTTGGTACGAAGGTCCTCTTCTTAGCAAGCATCTAGGAGTATTTGTTTGTCAAAACCTCTGGGAATGATTTTACCTAATAATTGCGTTTTCTTTTTGGATTTTCAAGTATTCCGTGTACCGTGAAAAAGACACCAGTTTGATCAACGGTTGACTGGTTGTGGAGGCGCCTCGACCCTCGACATAGAACTGCGGATTTTCCATGCATAATAACATTTTTTGCAGGGAAAAGATGATATCATTTGATCGTATAGGTTTGAAGCAAATCCAGTCTACACATTGATAAAAGCCATGATATCTACACCTGTAGGGTGAACTTGAATGTTTTTTTTGTTATTTAAACAAGTGAATACTCCCTCCGTCTTCAAAAAACTTTAATTCTACATCTCTAACTTCATCCTAAATTTTTTTTTATCTCATTGCATAATCTCGGTTTGCAAATAGAGTCTTATTTCTCTAACACACTTATTTATCGTTTCATAATAATATTTTTATAATTAAAATATTTTAATCTTTTACTCTAATCACTAATTTATCAATTTCATATAAAAATAAACTCTATAAGAAGTACGTTTTACATCAGTCTAAATAGCTTCAAAATAAAGAAAAAATTAATACTTTGTCACTCTCAAAATGTTCATTAATTATGATGTTACTCTAATTAATTATGATGTTACTCAAGCCAATAACCTGTGAAATAGATCAATGACATGTAGACCGGGGTTATAAAAAGTAAAATCATTTGTTAGTGATAATAAATTATCGAATCTCTACAAAATGAAATGTCTATACCGATCACCGCTATGCAGCAGCCACTCGTCATTCTCAGGACCGCAGCCGCACCTGCACGGCGAATCCCTCCTCCCCTTGCCGCCGGAGCGCTCCTCTGCTCCGTCTCCGATCACGGCAAGCCGCGGGGAAGACGGCCCCCACCCCCGGCGATGTCCCAGTCTCGCCCGCTCTCCCCCAGACCGCAGGACGCCTCCAAACCCCGTAAGAGCCTCCTCCCCTCGTCACCATCCGCCGCTCCAGCATCCTTCGAACTTTTCAATCGTTTGCTACACCGCAGTAGATAGACGCATCTGATCTGCAGGATTTTTTTCTTTGATTGGGACTCAACTAGCAAACCTCCGCAGGATCTGGCGGACTCACCGGTCCGCTTCAATTTCAAAAAGGATGCTTGCTTGCTCCATTTTGGATAGGAAGATTTGATCGTATTCCCTTTATTTAGATGGAATTTGAATCCTCTCCCACATGTTAGTGATTAAGATAACATCACTTGCATTAAATATCTTGAATAAAAAAGGAAATTGACTCTGATATGTATAAGTCCATAATTAGATTGGCATGTCACAGCATGTCGGTGACATGTGGATGGTAAATCCTCAATTTCTCATCTAAATGAATTCTTAGGATAACTGCTGAAAAGCCAAATAAAAGATTATCGTTGCGACTTGTGATTATTATGATATTTCAGCATGATTTTAATGAGTGATTCAGTGAAAGTTGCTGAAATATGTACTACCATTTACCCCACCTATTCAGATTCTTCGGAACAAAGGGCAGTGGTAACGAACAAGCATGGAGAGAAGCTTGCAGGAGTGCTGCATCACACGGGTTCAAGCAAGATAGTCGTCTTGTGTCATGGTTTTATAGCTACGAAGGTAGCGTTGTAGTTACAGGAGGAAATATGCCCTCGTCAAGATTTTTGTGACTGATTCATATGTCTAATTTAAATGAGATGAGAGCAAATATTTTTCAGCAGAAACACGTGTTACGTAATTTCTGTGCAAATAATTTATTGCTTTCTCATGTAGTTCACTTCTCTTTTCCAGAATGATAGTCTCATTCTTGACCTAACGGCTGCATTAACGGAGAAAGGGATTAGTGTCTTTCGCTTTGATTTCAGTGGAAATGGGTAAGTTGCTCCAGAAACCATGTATTCACCAGCAGTTTCAGTTCACAAAAGCAATGATAGTAATGTTGCTTCAATCTTAGTTCATTATCAAGTATCAACTGCATTTTCCCCCACAAATGTGTCTTAGTGTGTACCATGAAATGATGAATTGAGACATGGATTTCTTACATCCGAGAGATGTAGCCCTATTGTTCTGTAATCCATTACGAACTGCACTTAATGAAGTACTTAAGACACACCATTCGGCTTTTTCCTTGTGATTCTCTTAAACATTGAAATCCCTGTTGCTTGATAAATATTTCAGAGAGAGTGAAGGGGAATTTGAGTATGGAAACTACAGGAAAGAGGCTGATGATTTGCACTCTGTTGTATCATATCTTTTTAAGGAAAACTATGATGTCACAGCAATTGTTGGTCATAGCAAAGGTAGGTCTATTCACCATTTTGTTGGTCTGGTCTGGTAATTCACTGCCATTCCTGTTGAGTTGCTTCATTCAATTTTTGTCAGTAGTAAGTTAGAAGAGATTGTCTAGTTCTTTAACAAGAACTTGCTTATCATGCTCCTCTCTGTATGTATGATAAAACTTTGCTTCTCTCTACTAAAGTGTACTAGCACATTAGTGATAATGATAAAACCTTGTTCTGGCATCTATTTGGAGATATGTATTGCTTTGATGCTACGGGCATTCATTCGAGTTGTCTGAGATTCTTATTTTTAAGCACATCACTTTCATTACACATCGTATTATTGTTTGGTGAGGCTAGGGATAAAAACGGAGTGGAAAGTTTTTGTCCGTCCAAGGAAAAAAGAAACGAAAATGGAATATCATGGAACAGAAACGAAAATGGGTTTTCTTATCCGGAAATGGAAACGGATATTCCACATAATAAATACGGAAAGTTTCTGTTTCCACCATTTACTTGCTGCACCATATGAACTATTATCTTTTGCTTGCACATTATGTACAACTTTGAACTGTTGTCTATTCATGAAATATTTAACCATGTGAATTGAAATACTATGTGATTACTTGCTAAAAATTGAAAAATGTTCATTGTAACCAAAGCTTTCTATAAAACCTATTTTTTACTTTATGATATATACTTATCATTTATCAATATGTATCAATATTTGGAGACATCTTGCAAATTGATCATCTTTATTGGTTTTGTTGTGCTTGTTTGCACATATTAAGGGGTTTTTGTATTCCGATAAATATTTAGTTTCATATTCGTGCCTGCTCCTTATTTGATCTGTATTCGTTTTTGGCATTATTCGCTTTCGTAGTCGTTTCTGGAATATCCGTGTTCATTCCCGTTCCATTAAAAATATGGACAAGGATATGATAGCACTCATTTTAGTCTGTTTCTGGCTTTCTGCTTCGTTTTCATCCCTAAGTTGAGACACATGGAGCATGTAATATCCAGCTTGTTGCTTTCCTCTGATTATGACATACTAATTGTGTGCTCAAATTTTCACTAACTGCCTGCATCTCTTTTTCCAGGGGGAGATGTGGTAGCTCTATACACTTCTATTTATGATGATGTATGCTTGATTATTAATGTATCTGGTAGATTTGATTTAGAGAAAGGCATCGAAGAACGTATAGGGGAAGGATCTATTAATAGAATAAATAAAGAAGGTTACCTTGATGTCAAGGACAAATCAGGTAAGTCAGGACATGCGACTTCAATCTTCAAAGATAAACTTTTTACAGTGACATTTAGTAATGTATTTCATATATGACTCGAGCTTGCATAGCTGTTGACATTTTGTTTTCACTTTTATTGGCATCTGTTGGACCCAATGCAGAAAATGTAGGGTATAGGGTAACTAAAGAGAGTTTGATGGAGCGACTTAACACTGATATGCGTGCTGTAAGCACTTCCATTAGCAAGGAATGCAGGTTGGCACTATCCCAGGCCCTAATTGTCCCTTGCATTTGAATTTCTAAACGGAAACAGCTAACTACTGCAGCATTAGTTTTTGTGATTTATAGATGTGTATGCTAAAATAACAAAAGTCTAGCTCTCAGCAAAGCTACCTAGTGCTATGATAGATCAAATGGCATGCACGTATTCAATTAACTTACCGTCTTCATTCAGGTTCTACACAATTCATGGTTCAG
>KE372729.1:89578-111630 GCA_000418225.1 Zizania latifolia | reverse complement strand
CTATGGTGAATGTGGATTCTACCTTGGTATTAAGTATGTTAGCTACCATGAAAACAAACGAAAGTATGTTACCATGTTTGAGTATTATAGATATAGAATACGCTATAGGCTAAATGGGCCTAATCCTTTTACTTGCCGTAGATGTCTTAGTAACCAAATTGATGTGGATGTCTTCTCAACTGTTGAAGGTAGTAGGCTAAAATATATTGCTGATCATCAAAATGACATGTGATTTGAGTCTATTCAAGGTATTGCCGATGCTATTAATCGAGGTATCACAAGTAGTGATTCTGTTGGGTCACGTGTAGTTCTTCGTGCCAGTTTTACTGGGAGTAGACACTATATGGTGATGAATTACCAAGATGCAATGGCATTGTGTCCTACTTATGGGCCTCCTGGCCTCTCTGTGACATTTACATGTAATTCAAAGTGGCAAGAAATAGCTGAGACAATTCGATTTGAACCTAGACAATACCCTAGCAATAGAGCAGATATGGTTGTTAGGGTCTTCAGCATGAAAGTCAATGACTTTCTCGCTGACATTAGAGAGGATCGGATGTTTGGACCTGTTGTTGCAGGTTCTATTCTTTTACCCTTTGACATAGAGCTTTCTTGTTTAGTGCTTTCTATTGTAGTAAGTACCATCTCATTTTTTGATGTAGTTCTGTACACTTTTGAATTCTAGAAATGTGGTTTGCCACATATACACTGCTTAGCATGGCTTAAGGATAGCACTACTCAGGTATCGGCACATTTTACAAGCAAGTTTATTTCAACTGAAATACATGACTTTAACACCAATCATTTAGGTTATGAATTAGTTAGCGAGTTTATGATACATGGTCCCTATAGTAAGGCTAACAAAAATGCCCTTGCATGAAAAATGGCAAGTGTTCGAAGCATTATTCTAAATACTTTCAGGATGAGATAATTATTGATGAATATGGTTTCACGATTTATATGCGGAGGAATGATGGTCGGTTCATCGTCAAGAATGGAGTACGATTGGATAATAGATTTGTTGTCCCCTACAATATAGAGCTTCTTAAGACTTATCAGGCACACATAAATGTTGAATGGTGCAATAAATCAAACATGATAATGTACTTATTTAAATACATTACAAAGAGTCAGGACTAGGCAAAAATCTATTTTGAGAGTGCTGCTGCTGAAGGGAACGTGACATCAAACCATGAGGTAGCTCCGTGAAATGAAATTCTAGAGTACATGGATGCGGTTTCTTTCTACTTGTGAGGCACTTTGGCGAGTATTTGAATTTGATATACACTATAGGGTTCCATCCGTGGAGAGGTTATGTGTGCATCTCCCTGGTATGAATTATATTAGATATGAGAAAGGTACTGAGTTACGAGGATTGCTTAATAGCCCTGCCATAAAATAAACTATGTTATCTGAGTGGTTTGAAACAAATGCAAAATACGAAGAAGCATGTGATCTGACGTACTATGATTTCCCTTCAAAATGGACTTGGAACACTTCTTCTAGAGTCTGGCGAAGATGAACCCCATCTCCAAAAGTAGGTATAATGTACTATATTCATCCAGCTGCTGGTGAG
This sequence comes from Zizania latifolia, assembly GCA_000418225.1. NCBI lineage: Eukaryota > Viridiplantae > Streptophyta > Magnoliopsida > Poales > Poaceae > Zizania > Zizania latifolia. The sequence continues at coordinate 110,054 of KE372729.1, read as the reverse complement.
TTGTACTACCTACGAATGTTGCTCACAATTGTCAAGGGTGCGTAAAGGTATGCTGATATACGAACTTACAATGGTGTTGTTTATGCTACATATAGAGAGGCTTGCGAGGCACACGGTATTCTTGAGGGGGATAACGAATGGCACTTTCTGTTTGATGAGGCTATTTTAACCGCATCATCCTATCAGCTTAGGCAACTCTTTGTTACTATTTTGCTCTCTTTTTTCTATTGATAATGCTCGTACTTTGTTTGATAAGTATTGGTTATACATGGCTAATGACATTCTTAGTAGATTGAGAAAAACACTTGATAGTTCTTGTTGCACCATGCCTTGTGAGCATCTATTTACTTTATTAATTTATGAACTTACCATTGTCTTTGATAATAGTGGCAAGAACATACAAGATTTTAATTTGCCTGAGCCAACCTTCTCTCCTAAGGTGTCTTTGAGTAATAGGCTTATGAAAGGAGAGATTATGGTAAATGCGTTTATGATGTCTGAGCATATAGATTCTTTGATTGCCCATCTTAATTTTAATCAAAGAAATATCTTTGACACTATAGTTCGATGCGTTGTTTCTGATCAACCTAGTTTTTTCTTTGTGTTTGGTCATGGTGGCACTGGCAAATTTTTTTTATGGAATGCTATAATTGCTAAGGTTAGGTCTGCAAACAAAATTGCTCTTGCTGTCGCCTCTTCTGGTGTAGCTTCTTTGCTATTACCTAAAGGCAGAATGGCTCACTCACGATTTAAAATACCTATCAATATCAATGAAACTACCATTTGCAATATAAAAGGCCTTGCGTGTTTGATGCTACAATATGATTATAGAAAAATAAAAGAAAACAAAAATATTCAGGAGAGTTACATTGGTAGGAGAAAATGAAGAGCCATATCCCATTAAAGGTTGAAAGAAAAGAAGTGAAGATGATACTCCTCTAATTACAAGAATTAAAAACCAATTCATTGTTTCTTATTTATTAAGTTTTAGAAAAGATAAATTGGTTATTTGCGGGACAGATAGTATTTTAGAAGAAAAGATTAAAAAGTGATTAAAAGATATAAAATAACTTATATTTAAAAAGAGTTAAAAGACTAAAATAACCTATTATTATATAAGAATTCGGAGAAATTGGGGAGAGAAAATTTTTAAGGTAACTATACTAAGTAAATGCACAGACTGTCTTGATATTGTTTATAAAACTGATACAAATTTCATTCATTTAAAAGAGCCTCTGGATCAAGAAATAGTCGAGATCGGGATCACCTCAGTCCAACCCAACAGGATGCATGGAATGCCAATGGCACGTCAGAAAAATAGACAGATGATCAAAACGAGAGAATGGCTGCCTGCACATGTATAATCTGCAGATCTGGCGACGGAAAAAGATCATCGTCTTGTGCTGTCCATCCAGTAGATCAGTAGATGCCGATCCGACAAAGGAACATTGAGCCATAATTATTGGTAATTGTACCATCAGTACACACCCTGCCGCTCGCCCAAAGGCATATCTTAGAAACGGATCTAGATTTGAGTTTAATAGTTTTTTATATAAGATTTTAGTTTAATAGTTGTTATTATAAACTTAACAGCTAAAGGTTATATATATCAATAAGATATTGAGACCATTATTGAGCTAACCAATAAAATTTGTCGACGTGCACAAGAACTGTCTTGTTTTAGCGTTAATCGAGTGGTAAAGGTTCAGCCATCGTCTGTAACCTACCGACAGTTTATTAAATTTTAGTGTTGTGGTGTCGGTTCGTCAGATAGTTATAGTTATATGAGCGTACATTAAGACAACATTAATTACACTTTGCTAATGACCGTTTTGATCCTCTGCTCGTGATTGCAGATTTGCAGTAAAGCTAGGTCGGGCCTAGTTCTGGGAAGCCTGGTCTTAAAATGCGAAGCCCGGACACACGAGAATGGATGTTTTCCATCCGGTATCTTAAAATTGTTTTCTAAAATGAAAATTTTCCATGAAACAGTGTAAAACCTATAGTTTTGACTGTAGGAACATAAAAATTTCTAAAGAAAAGCATGTTGATTTATATTTTATCTTTTTTATGAGGATTCATAAAACCAGCAGATACTACGCATCACTGCAGATCGTCGGGTACAATTTTCAGGATGCTGGTGCATCTGCTTGCTGGGCATAAACTGAATTATATGTATTGAGCCGGTGACGAAACACGGCGAAGAGCTAGTTGATTACGGAAATCTGGTGTAGATGAACTTTAACTGATCTCCCATCAGATGGGCACCGCTAGCTACTGATGAAAGCTCGAGCATGTGTGGGCACAATGCAAATATATTCTTTCCACTTGTTGGCCAACGCACATTCATCCTCTCTCCACCCCTACTGCAAAAGACGCGTGCACGCATGATTGATTTCACCAACATTCCATCCACACGAAACGTAGCTAGTGATCGATCACACCCGGAGAAGATGAGGAGGGTACATGTGCTGATCAGTCATCAGACAGCGACCACACCTCTAGCTGCCTGTGTCTGCAACACGGGAATTTTATCGATTCCTATAAAAATCAAATCAAACCATTCCACGTGTCACGGGTGTGGATCGTCGTAGTAATTACTTTCACATGTAGTAATGTTCCGGTAGATTTAAATATTATTTTCTAATTCAGTGTCCGTTATATTCGGTGACTACAATATCTTAATAGAATTTTAAATAAAAATTTGGTGACGACAATATTAAACTAAAATACTAGATCCGCTGTACGCGGCATATGTCATTAGCACGTATCCCTCATCTATGATGAAGTAATCATATTGTTACTATTTATTTTATTGGTAAGTAACATAGAGAGCTCATATATATTATCATCTTAAATGTCTGTTTAACAAACTATCATATATACTATCATCTCAGAAAACTCGCAACGATTCCATTAGCTAGCTTGGCAGGGCATGGCGCTGACGCAAGCTGCTCATGACAATCTTTGGGAATATATTCGATTCGTATCGCTGGCGCTACCGCAGAAATTTACGTACAGTGGCGCATAATTTTAGACGTCGTGGCGTTGTTCCATAAAAAATGATAAGATATATCAATAGATTCAATAAAAAATAATTATAGGTGGTGAAGTGAGTTTTTAGTGATCTAGATTTTTATTTTTAAAAACATAAGAGCTCTTTTCATCCACATATTCATACAAATAACTAACATATATATATATATATATATAATGTTTTTTTTGCAAAAAATACAATACAACTATAGGCCATGTCCCATAGTGTGTCTACTATGGTACAAGACATGCATGCATAAATGGTTGTTCAAAAACATGCTTAATTTTCTTTAGGATATCTTAAAATAATTATGATTGTAACATAGTCTTGATTATTACAGCAGTTACCAATTGTTCAAATGGGGCCTGAATTATCTTAGCTTCACTCTCTTTTTCTCTCAAAAAAAAAAGAGCCGTCGCAAACATTGTCACTAAGCCTTGGTCGTTAAGGAATTTGCAAGAGTCGGTCAAGATTTTGCATCCACGATGATCAACTGAGCGAGCTGAGCTTTTAATCTGGAATTAATGACGTAGGAAAAATCAGTACAAATGCACCGACAGGATGAAAAGGTCATCTAAAGCGCACTGTATATATATAATCACTCAGATCTTATATATCATCGATCTTAGTAGTGTTGACGCGTGTTATTAATTACGGTTGTTGCAACTGTGATTAGGGGCTTAATTGAGTCCTTTCATGTCCCATGTATTAATCAGTGCCATATGTGCCAGCATATTAGCTTGGCATGGTTGGTGGAGCTTTTTTGGATGCGGTTATTTTTCTAGTCTAAATTGCTAGACACTCCGTCCCATAATATTATAATTTAGAATTGGATTTAATATTTTATAGTACAATAAATTTGAATAATAACATTGTCTAGATTTGTTATACTATAAAATATTAAATCCAATTCTAAGTTATAATATTATATGATAGAGAGTATTATTTTAACAAATATTGTAGCATGCTACGTGTTTGATGGTAAAAAATTAAATCACTAGGATCTTGTGATTTTTTTAAGGAAGAAAGAGAGCGAGGCGATCGGTTAGGGTAGAGAAAAAAATACGAGACGGAGAGAAAGAAGAAATAAAGAGACAAATAGACAATAAAGAAATAGATATCATATATTTGTTTATATAAACTTACAAAATATAGGTGGATGAAAATATATAAAAATAAAGATACATGTTATGGGTGCACGATTTCATCCACAAGGTTCAATTCCGATGCCTTACCACAAGGATACTATTATCGGAATTTAGTGAAGGTCACAAAATTTATCACCGACGTCTATATATAAAGAGTGTGTTAAAAGGTGACGTGTTTGGAGACGAGTGCATGTCTCTAACATAATTGAAAAAGAAAAGTTAAAAAATCTATTTTTTGTTTTTCCTAGGTTTGGGCCGGGCTTTGGGTCCTCTAATCTAGGGCCAAGCCCGGCCCAGTTGGGCGCCCACGAACACAGTGACGCGCAGTCTCTAGCTAGTCGTAGTCGCAGACTCGCAGCAGGTTGGGATCGAATGCGGTGGACTCCAAAATCCGCGGCGTCCGTGGACTGTGGCCGCAAGTGCCCACGCCAATTAAGCACCATGCACGCGTACGTCAGAGTCATAAGTAGCTAGGCCATATTCTCCGGGCGCCGGCTCGATCGTGTGTAGCTTACTAGTTACTGTTCGAGTTCAATTATAGGATCGGAGAGACCGTGGCCGGGCGAGGTTGATGGAGAGTTGCCCTCTGACCGAAGAAGAAACCGGGTGAGGTTGATGGAAAGTTTTGATTGGGAAGAGCTTCCTTTAAACTCTACTCCATCCGAAAAGATAATCTCCTCTAATTCACGCACCCGGTAGCACTTTAGAAACTTAATTTTTATATTTAAACATGGTGATTTATCGTGTTTGTGAGTTACATGGTAGTTAAAGTTGTGCTTTATAAGTTACATATTATGCATATAATTATCGTGATAATAATTTTATGGGTGTAGACACAAGCACAAAACTATGCCAGCAGGCTTCCCAAGTGTTGGTTTTAGTGTGCTTCGCCGGCAGGATTTTGCTCCACGAGTACTTTGTACCTGTTGACATCCCGTTGCTGACATTGACCAAAATTCCATAACCATTGGTGGTATTGACCAAAATTCCATAACCATTGCTGGCATTGATCAAAAATCTATAACCATTGCTGGTATTGACCAAAATTCCATGATGCTCTCATAGATATCAGTGCATATGCTGATAATCACAGTGTACTACTGGACGAGTTGGTGACCCATCTCTTTCCTGAACGCCGGTGTTTGTCATCACTCATCAGTCAGCAGGAGACGCCAAATCACCCCCACCCACTTCGTAACTACACTAGTACTCCTACGTTACCTCTAAGATTAAACTCCATGCAAGAATATATATGCCACTTCTTTATTAATATCACACTGATACTAATTAATTAAGCTTCTCTTTAGTATAACACACAGGCTTGGGTGTGCTATTCATGCCAAATTGCAACCTTTGGATCTGTATGCATGAGAGGTGCAACAGCAAACTGCAAAAGACATCCAACAGAGCAATTTAATACGCTGGTAGCGGGGTGTCTGTACAGATCTCGATTATACAGCAATGCAGAGCTAATGAAAAATTGAGAGGTTGTACAAATCATGCTTATCAGTTCAGTAACCATGGTTTTTAACCGTTGGTTAGAGTTAACCAGTCTGTCTTTTACTAAAGGAGACGACCTTGTTACCTGCTGGTCGGCGGACAATTTTGTAAACATGCTCCTACTTCGAAGTCGGCATGGCATATATATATGCAACTAACTAAATATCGGTGGTTACGGCAGAGCCATCGTGCTCATAAAACCCTTGCAAACTACTCGACAGGACACGGCCACACGGCCGACCACGTCGCCCTGCACGTGAACACGCCATTGCATGCCATGCATACACACCAGGCACCAGCTAGCCGGCAGTAACACAGTCCATAAATTAATCACCGTCACTCGTATTTTACCTACCCACAGTAACAGCTATTTTACAAGTAAGCAACAGCTAACAGCTGAGGCGCTTGGTCGCACACGAGGCAATCCGTCGATCCATCCATCTGCATCCTCCAAACTTTTCGTGACTTGAACACCAACATTTTGTAGAAGATGAGAAGTTGAGAACGAGCATGCGCGCAAACGGTGTTTGAATATGTGTCACACTCACACGTACCGACGTACGGCTCCAAACCCGTGGGATTCGATCCATCTGAGGAGCCCATTTGTTTTTTTCACCAGTTTGAGCACCCTAGCTCGTATTTCAGCTGAGCAGCTCTGCAACTTATATTTTCGCCAAATCTCTTTTCCTTGGATGCAGACATGGAGTTAGCAAAATTGATAGCTGTTTGACGGACACGCCACGTCAGCAAAGGAGGGTCCACCACCTCAAACCGCGGTAATCATGCCCTTCCAGTTCCATGTTCTCGCTGATTGATGATTTTCGATAACCAAATCAATCACAACAACGTTAAGTGTGGATTGATAACCGTTAAATTAGATAAATTAGTGACACTCAAAAATACAATAAAACTAGTATATGTATATGGGTATGTTTGGAAGCTTCAGATTTTAAAAAATAGCTGATGAATATATAGCTTATGAAAATTTAGAGGAACTAATGTTTCTCAAAATTTTGAATTCTAGTTTATTTTTAGATTTTATAGTTACTGATTTTTATAATCTAAATTTAAAATCTAGACTGTTTAAAAATCTTCAGATTTTAAAAATAATGGTAAACAATTTACAAAACATGAGAAAACAAAAGGAAGGGCACATGGGACCACCATCCATCACCCGTTCACCCCAACTCCCACCCAGATTTTCCGTTCCATTAATATATACACCCCTTGCTTACCACTCCAACTACTAGATGCTAGACTAGAAGAAGCCTGAGGCCGGCACCGGTCTTTCTGTGGGCCCACCAGTCAGCCCCGCACTCATCCTATCTCCCCCTTCTTTTCTCTCTCTAATTACCAGAAGTTGGACTAGTAGTCCGCTCCAAGCCTCCCTCTCACGTGTTCACACTCACTAATCACACTCCCACAGTCTCGCTCCCCTCCTCAAATCCGGCACCTCTCTCTCACCCTCTCCACCCAGACACAAATTTGAACACTAAGATCAAGCCCTTCAACGAGTTCCATCTCCAATCCCAAGAAGCAAACCTAGAGTGAGAAAACCATTAGCAAAATTGACAGAGATAAATTGCAGAGGAAGTATGAGAGGGAAACAGTTGAAGAGGCAGACAAGAAAACGAAACCCGGGGGAGGAGGGGGAGAGAGACGGTGAGAGGGAGGGTGTCCTCATGTGCCGTCAGTGAGCGCCTCGCTTTGGCTCGTCTCGCACCTCCTGTCTCTCTCTCCCCCCCTTCCGGTGGAGGGAAAGCACCGAAAGGCGCGGCCTTTTTCGCTTTTGCTCGCTTCCCTCCCCCCATTCTCACCTCTCCCATGGCCTCCGTTCTCTCCGTCGTCGCCGTCGCCGTCGCCGCAGCGGTGGCCTTCCTGGCAGCGGCAGCGTTGGCGGCCGTGACCTACGACCGGAAGGCCGTGGTGGTGAATGGCCAGCGCCGGATCCTCATCTCTGGCTCCATCCACTACCCGAGGAGCGTCCCCGAGGTGCGCCCCCCCACCCGCCACTCTGCTTCTTTCTCCTCCTACATGCGCTTCTCCGGCGCCTCGCTCGCCGCCTCCCCGGGGGAATGCTGGTTCGGTGGTGGCCGCCGGCGGCCGGTGGCGTGGCTCCGGCGTTGCTTGCTAACTTTCTCGGTGCGTGCAGGTGTGGCCGGATCTGATACAGAAGGCCAAGGACGGTGGCCTCGACGTGGTGCAGACGTACGTGTTCTGGAACGGACACGAGCCTTCGCCCGGGCAGGTAGGTGGTGGTTAACAGCGCCAGCTACCGACGCCGGCGCAAGAATTACCTGTAAAAAGACTTGTTTTTTTGTTTTGTGTTTCTTGATGTGGCGGTTGATTGGACAGTACTACTTCGAGGGGCGGTATGATCTGGTGCATTTCATCAAGCTGGTGAAGCAGGCCGGCCTCTACGTGCACCTCCGCATTGGCCCGTACGTCTGCGCCGAGTGGAACTTCGGGTAAGAGCTAAGATGTTTTACCTCGCATTGCTCTCAAGATATTTATTTTTACCGCTCTTTCAGTAGCCCTTGGTGTTTATTCCTGGGTGTATATGTTTGTGTTACGAGGAGTGGCAGTTTTTATTCTTATTTTTTAGAATGTCAATGCGATGTCTGACATTGTTTTGTTGCTGATAGTGACGGTTTGTGGCCTCAGTTTGGCTAACGAGGAACGATTAGAGATTTAGAATATAACTCTTGATGTTGAATTGATTTGAAATATGCAACTAATTCATGCTCCTTTACCCTTTTTCGCTGCAGTGGGTTCCCTGTTTGGCTGAAGTATGTCCCCGGCATCAGCTTTAGGACTGATAATGAGCCGTTCAAGGCAAGAATCCTTTGACGGATCTACCTTTAATCTTTAGCTCCCTTTATAAAATTTTCTACGATCTCTGTAAAAAATTGACTTTTGCGTGCTTTTCCAAACAGGCTGAGATGCAGAAGTTCACTGCAAAGATTGTCGACATGATGAAGTCGGAAGAGCTCTTTGAATGGCAAGGAGGGCCTATAATCCTCTCCCAGGTATGCTTGCAATCGATGCTGCATTCTTGGTATGTGTTGATGGCAATATGCCATTCTCTTCAATGCAACTGACGTTTGGATTATGACTGTCTCCCTGCAGATTGAGAATGAGTTTGGGCCCTTGGAGTGGGATCAGGGCGAGCCTGCCAAGGCCTATGCATCATGGGCAGCTAACATGGCAATTGCGCTCAACACGGGTGTTCCATGGATCATGTGCAAAGAAGATGACGCCCCTGATCCAATTGTATGTGCTGTACTACTTTTCTTTAATACGGAGTACATGTACTGTGGGCAGCAGTTGCTCGTTTCTTTAATGTCCAGGGGTCTCTGAGGCTCCTTTGTGATCGTTGTCCAAGAAAGGAGGGATATGATTGATCATACATTTCATAATTCGTTAACTACTTATTTGTTTTAAAATAGGATCTCTTCCACTCTTATGTGACACGAATCTCACACATTAGATGCCAATTGGGCTAGAAACTTTTAGCTCAGCTTAGGTCTTACAGTGATTCATTTGTGGCAGATTAATACATGCAATGGATTTTACTGTGACTGGTTCTCCCCAAATCAGCCTCACAAGCCTACCATGTGGACCGAAGCTTGGACTGCTTGGTAATGTCTCTTTTCTTTATTTTCCCGAAGCCTTTATGATCACCATGTGCTTAGCTTTCTCCTTATATATTTTCTGTTCTCTTAATGCAGGTATACAGGCTTTGGTATTCCAGTTCCGCATAGACCAGTAGAGGATCTAGCATATGGAGTTGCCAAGTTTATCCAGAAGGGTGGCTCTTTTGTGAATTATTACATGGTAAGTCCCATCAATTATTGCTATACTGATGAAATTTATCAAGTTGTTGAGTAGTCTTCAAGCTGTAACACTGCTTTTCAGTATCATGGTGGAACAAACTTTGGGCGCACGGCTGGTGGCCCATTCATTGCAACTAGCTATGACTATGATGCTCCTATTGATGAATATGGTGAGTTGAGCACTTTCCATATCTTGTTTATGATTGTTCCCTTATCCTTAGCTATATGGAATCCTTTAGAAGAGGTATGTCGTTTTCACCTGTTTCCTGCATGTGCGGGCTGCTGCTATCCAAGCATAATAGCATGCTACATTTGGGAAACGGTTTGCAACATAATAGTGACACTGTATGCAAAATGAAAAACAGTTATTTTTCAACCCTATCTGATATTATGTAATATATGTAACGTTTTTGCTATTTGCTATTTGTCAGTTCTAGTAGAGCTTTAGCGTGTCAAATTGATCTGAGTTTCCCTCCCCTTGCTACCACAGGATTATTGAGAGAACCAAAGTGGGGCCACTTGAAGGAGTTGCATAAAGCCATAAAGCTTTGTGAACCTGCCTTGGTTGCAGGAGACCCCATTGTAACTTCACTTGGAAATGCTCAAAAGGTTCATTATGACATTCTGTTCTCTCTTCTGTCCCTTGGACCAACAACGTTTTGTTCAGAACTGACTCCTTCCTAATTTTCTGTTCAGTCATCAGTTTTTAGATCAAGCACAGGAGCTTGTGCAGCTTTCCTTGAGAACAAGGATAAAGTATCTTATGCAAGGGTAGCATTCAATGGCATGCACTATGACCTGCCTCCTTGGTCCATAAGTATTCTCCCAGACTGCAAAACGACAGTCTTCAATACTGCTAGGGTGAGAATCAACACTAGAATTATCTTTCTGTTGTTCATGCTATACTTGAATTGTTTTTTCTTCTTGATCTACTTGCATTGGTTGCTTAAAAAGTGAGGTTTCACTGCTGTGATTTAATTTATGTAGCATCTCCTTTGTAGTACTGTTAATTCAAATTAATATCGTTTTATACATTTACTCTGCATCCATTCTGGAGTCTGACTGTTTTATCATGTGATCATGTTAACATCTAGTAATTAATTTCAAATAATGTGATCATGTAGGTGGGAAGTCAGATTTCACAAATGAAAATGGAATGGGCTGGTGGATTTGCATGGCAGTCATACAATGAGGAGATAAATTCCTTTGGTGAGGAGCCATTTACAGCAGTAGGCTTACTGGAACAAATAAATGTGACAAGGGATAACACAGACTACTTATGGTATACCACACAGTAAGTACTAAGCAGCCAAACTCACAGAAAATACAAATATATGGTTATATGCGATTCCATGTACTGAAGATTTCTCCTTTCAGTGTTGATGTTGCCCAGGATGAGCAGTTCCTTAGTAATGGGAAGAATCCCAGTCTCACTGTGATGTCAGCTGGTCATGCTTTGCATGTTTTCATTAATGGACAACTGACAGGTAAAACAAAAGAACTTATGCCACCTCTCTCTGCTCAGTGTGTGTGTGGTGTATGCACGCTCGTGCTTCTTGATCTCAATATACCCTTCAATTTGCTGGCAGGAACTGTTTATGGCAGCGTAGACAACCCAAAACTGACATATACTGGGAGTGTGAAGCTGTGGGCAGGCAGCAACACTATTTCCTGCTTAAGTATAGCAGTTGGCCTCCCTGTAAGTGGATGTTCATCCTCGGAAGCTCAAATAGTACTCTTAACAATGCTCTGTTTGAGCCTTTTCTGACTCAGTTACCATTTTTCCTCTATTATAGAATGTTGGAGAACATTTTGAGACTTGGAATGCTGGGATTCTTGGCCCGGTGGTACTTGATGGCCTGAATGAGGGAAAAAGAGATCTGACATGGCAGAAATGGACCTATCAGGTGATCTCTGTCATTTTAATGTGTTATTAACTGTATATCTAATATGTTGAGTACATTAGTTTAAACAACTTATTGTGCTTTTCTCAGATCAACTTATCATATTTGTACAGGTTGGACTAAAAGGTGAGTCTTTGAGTCTTCATTCACTCAGTGGAAGCTCAACAGTGGAGTGGGGAGAACCTGTGCAGAAGCAGCCTCTAACATGGTACAAGGTAACAGAAATTATCAGTTCCTGATCCTATCAGAAAAACTAAACCATCTTTTACAGTAGATTTATCCTGTTGTTTCCTATGTTTAGGCTTTTTTCAATGCACCGGATGGTGATGAGCCATTAGCTTTGGACATGAGTAGTATGGGGAAGGGGCAAATCTGGATAAATGGACAAGGTATTGGGCGATACTGGCCTGGCTACAAGGCCTCTGGAAATTGTGGAACCTGTGATTACCGTGGTGAATATAATGAAACGAAGTGTCAGTCCAACTGCGGTGACTCTTCTCAGAGATGGTAGGCACTCCATAAAAGTATTACACTATGATAACATTACATTGTTTACAAGGGAAGCTCTTATACTTCTAATATCATGGTCTATCAGGTATCATGTTCCTCGTTCATGGCTCAGTCCCACTGGAAACCTTTTGGTCATATTTGAGGAGTGGGGCGGTGACCCTACTGGAATTGCAATGGTGAAAAGAAGCATTGGAAGTCTCTGTGCTGACGTATCTGAATGGCAGCCGTCAATGAAGAATTGGCGTACGAAAGACTATGAGAAAGCAAAAGTCCACCTCCAGTGTGACAATGGACAGAAGATAACTGAAATAAAGTTTGCTAGCTTTGGCACACCCCAGGGCTCATGTGGAAGCTACTCGGAAGGAGGCTGCCACGCACACAAGTCATATGACATATTTTGGAAGGTAAAAAGGATTGGCATTCAAGCCAAAGCAGTCCACCTGTTAAGTTAGTGTGACTTTTTGTATATAACTACAATTTATGTTATGCACTGATCCCTCCCGCAGAATTGCATCGGTCAAGAACGCTGCGGGGTAAGCGTCGTTCCAGAGGTATTTGGTGGAGATCCATGCCCAGGGACAATGAAAAGGGCAGTGGTTGAGGCTACATGCGGTTGAACCGCAAACATAGGTGCTCCCAAACCATCTTTATCTTAGTTTCAACACAGTTGTCGGCTTACCAACCTTCTGGCAAGAGGTGAAAGTCACAGCAACCGTGACGCAAGGACGGTCAGAAGTTACAGAAATTAGTCGTATGCTAGATCGAAGCATCAGTGTATCGGTGTATGTACATTAGCTTATATATGAATTCACTGGGAAGAAAAAGATTTGGACTCTGCAGGTGTGGGAAATCAAGGGCTGTGGAGAAGAGCTCATAGGAGACTGCTGATACCTCAGTTCATATGCGCAATGGCTTTTGTCTGTTGGGTTAATTGGAGGAAGCCAGGAAGCAAACATATTGTTTACTTCACACTTGATTCATTTTTGCTCACTGAGCAGCGCAATGTCATGGCCGTAATGTTCAAGGTCCATTGATGTATTGTCCTCCTAGACTCCTAGTTAGTAGCAAAAAGAGTATATATATACTGATTCAGCTTATAAATAAAACTGCTGTATGCTGTGCCTGTTTTCATCTCGTGTGTTGATAATTCAAATATTCTACCGTGCCCTGCTCAGTTTAGAGAAATCAAGATTTGCAGAATCTAATGGTGGTAAGTACCTATTTAATGAGAATAAAGGAAAAGAAGAATTATATAGGTTTTGGTTACTGGATTATTTCTATGTTCTACGGCCACCGAGTTTCTAGATTATTTAACAGCTATTGAGTTTGTAATTTAGATTAAAATTTTAATTTATTTAGGCGAACTAAGAATTTTAGAACTAGGTATCCTTGCAATTGCAAGAAGCTTCCAAAACAGCCACTTGCTGATTTATCTGATAAACAGCGATGCCCCTTTTTTCTGACAATGACCTTACGGTCATGGACTAATGGTGACCTACCTACCTAGGATCTATTTGGAGCGTGGAAAAATAATCCATGTTCCTATTAATATAAAAAACCGTACTATCTTTCTGTCACAAGTCCTACGAATTTCTGCGTTCTAAAGGAACTTTCTTTGCATGTCTGTCCTGCTGCTGCTGATGGAATTTCACCTGGAAGACGCCAAGCCCCTGACCACTGAGGCACTGACGAGCTGCAGTGCAGAGGCTGGCCGCTGGACCGCACGCATGTGCTGGCGCTCGCGGTTTCTGGCAACCCAGGGGCTCATCGGCGGTTGGTGGCGACCGCCGCCGCCCTGTACTGTGCTCGATGCGGTGATGTTTTCCAGGTCGATGGTGACTCGATGCATGCGTTGCCACGTCACGAATCACGATATGAAGCACGTTCAGAAAGACACGGAGGCTCCGGAGAGGATGAAAGGAATGTGCGTGCGAGGCGTAGAAAAAAACCAAGGACTTTGGCATGCTATAATTTCGTAATATTTTACATGCATGTATCACGATTTTAAACTAAAATCTTAGCTTATTCATGTGAAATGATTCAGGATCTTAACTTACTAAATAAGGCTTAAGTGTTAAAGCAACCGATGTATACTAAAAAATTATCACTGTACTGTTTATAATATATGATTTATAGATTATATTTTGGATCAAAAAGTTTATAAATTTGGAATGGACGCATACAAAGTTGTACTAGATTTAGGGTCTCACTCATAGTTTCTTTTGTGGTTTAATAGTTCTGAAATTACAAATACGGAATCATAATATTTTGGACTCTTCATCTAGTAATCCAGAAACTGACAATTAGTAAATGTGAAGTTACAATTGTGTTTTTCTCTTGATGTCAGTTTTGTTCATTAAACTAAAATCCGTAATTGATAGGCCATTATAATCAATCAGATGGTTGCATCTTTCTGATAAGGTGAGAGCTTTCGCAGAGCACCGTAGTAAAGTAAGATAGTGTTTGTTTCGCTGTACAAAGAGAAACAAGACGGTTTGATTTCTAAATATGAGATGATATAACAGAATAATATCAAATAGAATGGTACCACACAGTACTTTTTTTTACTTCGGTGCAGCAGTAGAGCTGGGTGCGCTGGCGGCCGCGGTCGGCGGGGCAAATTGCATGAAGTACAAGTGGTCGTGTGGCGCGAATCGATCGATCCTAGCAAATGCGCGCGATCTCGCCGCCAATTTAATTTGCACCGCCGGCCGGTCGGAACAGCCGGCAAATTGCATCGATCGCCGGCCCCGAAAGCGCGCGGCCTCGGCGGCGCGAAGCAACCTCCTGCGCTCCACAACCACATACTAACAATCAAGCTTCATTTCTATAGCTAATTTGTGCATGTCAGCAGCGAGCATTGGATCCACCACTCGTACTGATCGGCTCGCCTCGATCGGATTGCCAGGGTCAGTCCATTGGACTTGGATTCAGCTGCCTCGAATGAATACTCTACTAGATTGGATTCGGTGACCGGATCCGGCTCGATTTAATTACGCGGCATGCACTGTCTCTCCATGCCACGCATGCGTGCATCCCAATTCCCACCGTCACGAAAAACATTTTTTTTTTTGCAGACCGCAGACGTGTGTGGAAATACAACCGTACGTGAAAATACATCATAGCTCCCACTAATACGGAAAACATTTTTCTGACGGCTCAAAAATTATTTTTTAGTTGTATATCTAACCGTCTCTGATAAGATGTATATTGGAAGTGTTACAACCGCATTTGCACGTACGTTTGTTTAAGTCCACTGCATGCAGAAATACATTTTCATAAAAAGTTGTATTAAGTTAACCGTATGTAAAACTATATTTATACAAGTGGTCGACTTATATCGGTTACCTTTGAAAATACATCTATATAATCGGTGTGTTTAAATCAACCACATGTAAAAAAGATGTCTGCATAGAACGGAGTCCAAGTGCCTATAAAAATGCATTTGAAATATGATTTTTCTCCACCAATTTTGAAAAATCCCCATCAAATCATTTTTACAGTCGGCTATATTAAGTCTAAAAACATATTTTCGATGTAGCTGTCTTTTAAGTTTAAAAATTGATTAATATATATATACATATATATATTTATTTGCTAATTTCAAGTACATTTTGTCACCAAATTATCAGGACATATATATGAGCTCTGATATGGTGCACTCATTACCTCTTAAGAGGTAATACTTAAGATTAATCTGAATCATTGATTTTAATTAGGATTAAAAATACTTGGTGACAGGTAGATAATTAAAAGTCAGCGCAGAAAATTAAAAAGTTAGCGTAGAAAATTAAAAAGTCTACGCAGAAAAATCAAGGGTGACCTATTATCTCGTCACCATCTTTAATCTTAGCCATTAGATCAAAATAAATGAACGATCCCCAATATTTCTGGTGTACCGTAAAATTGGCTATATATATACTTGCTAATTTTAAGTACATTTTGTCACCAAATTATCAGAACATATTTGGGATATCCTATATTTAATAGCAATATTTCGGTAGATGCCCCGTAGCCAGTGGTGCCCATACTACGTACGTTCGTCGGCACACATACAAACCCAGCAGAGATCGATGGGGATCGGTCTCGCCCTCTCGCGCCGCGTTCGCCATCCACCGTTTCCTCTTTTCCAAACCAGGCAACGAAAACCGCGCGCGCCAAGCAAAACCCCCCCGGATCTTCGCTGCCGGTGAGGCCATAGCTCGCCTTGTGGGGATATGCAAGTTGGCGCCCCGCGTACCGTGCGTGCCGGATCACGGGCTGCGCCAACATGGTTTACTTCATTTGCTTGCCTTCGGCTGTTGCCTGCTATAAATAGGAGCCCAGCTGCTGGCTGCCACTCACTCATCGATCATCCTGCCATCCTGTTGCATTCCTTACTAGCTAGCGAGTCCAGATGCCTGGCAGCCGCGCGACGTCACAGATGGAGATCCCGGTGATTGATCTCAAGGGGCTCGACGCCGCCGGCGACGGCGACGACAGGTCGCGTACCATGGCGCGGCTCCACGAGGCCTGTCAGGACTGGGGCTTCTTCTGGGTACGTAACAACACTAGCGCTATTGCATTTGCATTTGCATGTACTCCTACTGCAATTCTGTTCTGACAATGGAGTACTACTACTGCATGATGCAGGTGGACAACCATGGCGTGGACGCGACGCTCATGGAGGAGGTGAAGCGCTTCGTGTACGGCCACTACGAGGAGCACCTCGAGGGCAGCTTCTACAGCTCCGACCTCGCCAAGAACCTGCAGCTGCGAAAGGACAACGACGGCGACGGCGGCGCCTCCGACCAGGTCGACTGGGAGACCACATACTTCATCCAGCACCGCCCCAAGAGCAACGTCGCCGACTTCCCGGAGATCCCGCCGGAGACGAGGGAGGCGATGGACGCGTACATCGCCCAGATGGTGTTGCTCGCCGAGAGGCTGGCAGAGTGCATGAGCCTCGACCTGGGCCTCGACGGCGGCCGCATCAGGGACACCTTCGCGCCGCCGTTCGTCGGGACCAAGTTCGCCATGTACCCGGCCTGCCCGCGCCCGGACCTCGTCTGGGGCCTCCGCGCCCACACCGACGCCGGCGGCATCATCCTCCTCCTCCAGGACGACGCCGTCGGCGGCCTCGAGTTCCACAAGGGCGGCCGCGAGTGGGTCCCCGTCGGCCCGACCAAGGGCGGCAGGATCTTCGTCAACATCGGGGACCAGCTCGAGGTGCTCAGCGGCGGGGCCTACAAGAGCGTCGTGCACCGCGTCGCCGCCGGCACCGAAGGCCGCCGGCTGTCCGTGGCCACGTTCTACAACCCCGGGCCGGACGCCGTGGTGGCGCCGGCGACGTCGACGGCGAGCTCGGCGGCGTACCCAGGGCCGTACAGGTACGGTGACTACCTGGATTACTACCAGGGCACCAAGTTCGGCGACAAGGCCGCCAGGTTCCAGGCCGTCAAGAAGCTGTTCGGTTAAGCTAGCTAGCCCTCGATCGAGTCCGGATTCATGCATGCTTGTGATATTCTGTTTAAACTGTGTGCACTGGGGTTCACGTGCTAATTTATCGTCATCTACTAGTAATTTTCTGATCAAATTAAGTACAGTAGCTAATGTTAGGGTCGTTTTGTGCATCTGCTTCATCCCCTGTGAGGCTGTGACTGTTCAATAATCGCCAATTAATGTACGAATTGAACGATTAATATGGTTTCTGTACATGTTGAATTCGATCTCTCGTACATTAGGAGTCAGATTAGGTATGTCATGAGGAAAATCCCTGGTACCCATTTCCATCAGCTCGCAGAGAAGAGTGTGAAGAACATGTATTTGATAGAATCTTTGTCCCCATATCAAAAGAAAAAAGGTTTAGAGATACATTAGAGTGTATAGTGCAATAGGTTGAACTTTAACTAGTAGATTAATTAAAGCCATGTTTGGATCACATCACTAATAATTAGTAGTTAAAAATTAGTCCCAGTTAATCTAAACAGTACAGCTAATATATGGATTAACTGTTAGCTTCTTGACTGGTTAATTGTTAGCCCATTAGTCTACAAAACTAGACTAATTTGAGCTAATAGAGGCTCTTAGACTCTTTTGTCCTTGCTTCCGCCCCTGCCGTCATTGGCTCGGGCACTTCCCGCAGTCTCGCCGGAGACGAGAGAGGGGATTTCGATCTATCCTTTAGCGGCAAAAGGGGAGATCGATCGAACCTCGGCGGCAAAGGGGGATCAATTGCATTGTTTACCATTTTCGAATTTCCATTTTCCAGCCGAAGACGAGAGAGGGAAGATCGATCCCTGCCACCGCCTCCTCCAATGCCGCCACGGAGCCTCACCCTCTGTCTCCTTCCCTTGCCCGTCCTTGGCCTCTCTTTCTATTGCTCCCCGCCTTGCCACTGCATCCCATTGGCCACACGCCATGCCAGGGCTGTCATGGTCCTCCTCCTCTTTGGACTCTTCTTTTGACTCGCAGATGGAGGACTCCATCAAGAAGACACTGGCTGACAACCCCGTCATTATCTATTCCAAGTCCGGGTGCTCGTAAGATCTCCTCTCTTTAGCAGGCTAAAGTTGACTTTAGCCATCTATTAGCTTAAAGTATCCAAATATACATAGACTAATTTTTAGTCAACTAACTATTAGCTAGATAATAATTAGTTCTAGTTATTAACCAGTTAACTATTAATTTTAGCCCATCAAATAGACTATAAGTAAAAATCTAATATATTCAAGGTCCCATGGAAAACAGAAAAGAATGGAAAACCATCCTCACCCGCCATACCAAAAGAGAAGATTTTTTCCAATTAAATCCCTGCAGATTTTGTCCCCTGATAAGAGAATTTCTCGTTGAACGGGAATTAACATGCTAACTCAGATTAATGTGGGGTTAAATTCTTGTCTACTTGATGTGGTCTCATGTAACTGCAATCAGTCAACCCCACTAATGATATGTGCTTTACAAAGCTACTACCGCGTTCAAAGTTTGACCCATCAATTAGCAATAGACATCGTCTGCATGCCAATGTTTGTCTGGCCTACCAAGACACAGAGGGACATGGGCCCACGTTTGCCTGGCTTAATCACAAAGAGACCAGTGTGGACTTGGCACCAATTAATGCAACCTTAAGTGGACTAAAAGGGGATTGTCAATAATTTTGGAGATACATTTTCTGTAAAAAATAGTCGAATTTTTTTATATTGTGAATTTTATACAATTGCTCTATAACTTTAAAAAATTACACTGCAAATACTAAATATTAGCTAGACTACAACTTTTTAAATACTCACCATATATAAGATGTAAGACTAAAAACGATCAGATCGAAGATTAGTTGGTGGCTGAGAAGACCAAGACAAATAAGACAAATTACGAGATTTTGAGTGTCGGTAAGCGATGCTCATGGCCGACAGGCAAGTCCACCGGAGCAAGCGCGCAGCGTACAGAAGCAATGCTTCTTAGGAAAGCGATTAGTGGATGAGGGTTTAAAAACGAGTGAGAATCCAAGAAAATCGAGAAAAACAGAGAAAAGAATTTAAGCTTATGTTTGGCTGAGCTTTGGATAAGCTATATTTTAAAAAATCAGCTGTAAGTTATAAGATATATAAAACCTGCTATGAGATGGGGAAAACAAATGAAGCAATATAATTTATGTATAACATTATAGATAATTATCACTTAACTTTATGATTAGGTTCAATAAAGTTCAATTGCAGTGGTTTGATATTAAATCTAATATGTATATATGTAATTTTTTTGCACTTTGAGAATCTAGTTTTTTCATAAATTTAAAATACTAGGTTAAGCTGTTTATTTCAACTTTTAAATTTTCATACCAAAACTGGGTCAGCATACTGGACCTCGGCTTCGACGAAGGATCGCCATTGGGCCCGAGCCCAGCACGTTTGCAGCGGAAGAAGGGTGACATGTTGGGCCTATTAGGCCATTCGCTTCCATCAATCCTTACATTCTCCTTGACCATTGCATGCATAGTTTTAGTTCGTATTTAGATGGAAATACATGCATATTTTCGATCCCAGTTTGCAACCCTTTTGAACATGTAGCTGTATAAACATCTGTAGCATACACACAAGCATGGTAAAAAAACTTGCATTATGTCAGAATTCAGATCTCGCATGTGTGTTGCAGGTTCATGTCAATCTGTTTGGGTTTAAGCATTGCTCTGCAGTTCATGCATGTGATCCCTTGCACTCGCGTACACCGCCGCCGGGCTTCTCAGCTCCTCGGACCGCCTCCTCAGCTCCCGCTTCTCCGGCGACGCACGGGGACCACCGTCGTCGTCTGTCTGTCCGGTGGTCAAGGCGGGGTGGTCTGGCCGGAGCGCGTGGTACTGGCTCGCCTCCCGCCCGTAGGACGACGCGCCGAGGTCGCTCCTCGACCGCGCCGTCTCCGCCTCCAGCAGCCTCGACGCGGCTGCGCCTGCCGCGGAGGACGTCATCTCCCGGGCGTGCGAGGAGCCCGCGGTCGTCACGCTGCTGAGCGGCGTCCGCTCGCACGACGACGACAGCGGCGTGCTCTCGTACGAGTCGTCGTCGTACAGGA
>KE372729.1:26866-37938 GCA_000418225.1 Zizania latifolia | reverse complement strand
TACCCGGAGGAGGAATTCCGCCGCGCGTTCCGGATGGGGCGCGAGACGTTCGGCATGATATGCGATGCGCTGGAGTCCGCGGTGGCCAAGGAGGACACCATGCTCCGCGCCGCCATCCCCGTGCGACAGCGCGTCGCCGTCTGCATATGGCGCCTCGCCACCGGTGAGCCGCTCCGCCTCGTCTCAAAGCGCTTCGGCCTCGGCATCTCCACCTGCCACAAGCTCGTCCTCGAGGTCTGCGCCGCCATCAAGTCCGTCCTCATGCCGCGCTTCCTCCAGTGGCCCGACGAGGCCGCCGCCGCCGGCTACAAGGACAGCTTCCAGAGGACTTGCGGCGTCCCTGGCGTGATCGGCGCCATGTACACCACCCACATCCCCATCATCGCGCCGAAGATCTCCGTCGCCGCCTACTTCAACCGCCGCCACACGGAGCGCAACCAGAAGACGTCCTACTCCATCACGCTCCAGGGGGTGGTCGCCCCCAACGGCGCCTTCACCGACGTCTGCATCGGCTGGCCGGGCTCCATGCCGGACGACCAGGTGCTGGAGAAGTCGATGCTGCACCAGCGCGCCGCGGCGGGGATGATGCACGACGCCTGGCTCGTCGGCGGCGCCAGCTACCCGCTCATGGACTGGGTGCTGGTGCCGTACACGCACCAGAACCTGACGTGGACGCAGCACGCCTTCAACGAGAAGGTGGGCGATCTCCGGCGCGTCGCCGTGGACGCGTTCGCGCGGCTCAAGGCGCGGTGGGCGTGCCTCCAGAAGCGCACGGAGGTGAAGCTCCAGGACCTCCCCGTCGTGCTGGGCGCCTGCTGCGTCCTGCACAACATCTGCGAGATGCGCGGCGAGGTCCTCGACCCGGAGCTCCGGTACGAGCTCGTCGACGACGAGACCTCGCCGGAGACCCCCGTGCGCTCCGAGGCCGCCAAGCGCGCCAGGGACAACATCGCCCACAACCTCCTCCACCGCGGCTTCGCCGGCACAAACTTCTTCTGACAATCACGCCGCCCGCCGCTTCTCTTCGATTGCCTTGGCATTTTACAAAATCCCCGACATGTAGCCATTCTTTTAGCCGCTAGAAATTAGAAGATTTTGGTAGCCTTTCATCTGTTCGATTTAACCAGACGCTCACAAAACAGGACAATGCGATGTAAAACAGAAAGATTTGGTCAGCTGTTGTTTTCATGTTCAAGATATATACAGTTTAATTTACCAACAAGCATAAACAAAACAGAGACTTCAACTCTGAATTAAACTTCATATGTTTGTTTGTCTCGAGGCAGCTGCTCATATCTGCTTGATAGATGAGATGGGCATTTTGTTTAGTTGAAGTGATGACATTTTGTTAAGTATTTTGTTAAGCTTACATGAAATAGGATAAGCTTGTTCTAAATCTAAGAAGTATATATATATTTTTAAAAAGTCATCATATTCAACCACGCCACAGTTGCGGTTGATCGTACGCCTCAATCTGCGATCAAATCTGGGCTACATCATACCGTCTCCACGGAGCTCTTGATGATGGCGATGCTACGGTGCGTACGAACTCTCTTGTCCCAGTCTTAGCCTAACCTTATCCTGACTTCCAGAATCCAGACTCCAGTGTTCATCATTGATCAGCGGTACAATCTACTGCACACAAACTGAACCCACAATCGTATCGACGGAACGGGTTGGTTTCGTCGCCGCCGGCAGAGATTTTTGGGGCGAAAGATGAAGCAGAGGTCGGTGCAGCCGAGCCGTGCAGGTGTCGGGGCCAACAAGCGCGAACCGGCGGTGCCATCGCTGGTCAAACGAGCCATGTGAGGCGCCGCTTCTGCTGACCGGTCGGCCGACCAACCGACCAGCCACATCAGACATCAGGAGGGTTAATAAAATCATTAGGAAATGATCGGTCTGATTATCATTTTTATCGGTCCAGTTTGATAATTACAATACAAACTATTAATCAGTGAGTCGTAGAATACCATAATATTCAGTCTATATACCGTTGTTACCGGATTAGTTTGATGATTACCCAAACGATTTAGTCAACGAAATGTTCGAAAACAACGGTAACCAGCCTGATTAGTGTGGTTGCACATAGCTGTTGGATGCATGTGCCGTCCACGCGCGTTTAACGAATGGGGCTGACGGCTCCATCAGCTGTGGCGCCGCTCGCCCGCCATTTGTGTGTTTTGTTGGTCAGGCGCCAGGTTTCAAGGGGGGAAGACACTGACTGGCAGTCAGGTTCATGGCCATCGCTACGACCATGGCCGGACCCTTCAACGCCATACTTAACATCCCATCGCTTTAAGCATACGAACAGTTCATTTATTTAAAAAAAAGAAAAAAACACACAGAGAGAGAGAGAGACTAAACAACTCTAGCAGTCTAGCGGATTCGTTCCATTTACAGGCAGCAGCATGGCGTAAAGTTCAGAACTTGAGTAGTTCAGTCGATGCAGGGACGAGAGGATATTCCGTCCTTCCGGACTGGAGCAGCAAATTGAAATGAGGGCCTGTGCAACTATAAGCAGATCCGGTTGCAGCCAGACAAAAATTCCAGGTTCTAGTAGGAATTAAACTGTTTTATGTGAAATTCGTGCATTTTCGCCTTTTCCGTGATATTCATGTATTCCAAACATTGTACAATATACTTTCTCCTTCCAAAAATTAAGGTCTTTTTTGACCGATGCAGTAGTTCAATTCCTCTTGTTCAGTGTTACTTGCCTCCTGGCAGGGCTGTCCCTGAGCATGTGTGAGGTGTACGACCACACATACACCCAGGGTCTCAAGACCTTAAGTAAGTTCCTTATATCCCGAGTATAATTCTTATGCAGGTTTCGTTTGGCTACAGTTTTATAGTATATGTTGTGTTTTAGTCACATAAAATATCTAATCTATCACATGTTTTATTTTCTAATCGTTCTGACCGAGATCACTACATGTTGTTGTGAAATTTTCTCTTAAATCTCATATGATCTCTATTTAAAGTTTTACGCACCTCGATTTTTCGAGAATTTCCCGCGACAGCATTTCCTCCCGGCAGCCTGCACCGAGATTTGCAGTACAGAGCAGCAGCCAGCGCCCAGCAGAATCTCCTTTCCTTTTTTTTCCAGGTGGGATTCTGCCGGTTGATGGACCGATTTTTGTTCTCTAGGAGGATCAAAAGCAGGCCAAAATCAGCATCTGATGCAAAAGCGATTCCTGGCCGATGTTTCCTACAAAAGGGCTGCAATTCCACTGTGCAACAAGATTCCTCTGTAGGCTGCTGCTAGAACTGGTTCAAACATTTAGCAGCCGCTTGTCAAATATTCAGCTCCGATTTGAAATGACTTTCCTGCTTGCAAGCTTGTTAGATTGATTTTCTTTCGATTATGGTTATTGCCTTCATTGGACTAGTACATCTTTTAGTACTTCATAAACGAATTTAAAGTATTTTAAAAAATATATAGAAATCATTAAAAATTTCTTTAAGGGATTACTAAGCATGCCAAGACTTACATAAGACGAGACTGAAATGCATATAACACTCATATATATTACTGTTATACTCTTCTAAACTTGAGGTTATACACCTTCGTGCGTAGCGCAGTAGTAAAAATTTGAAAATTAGCCTCTCGTAATGTTTCTAAAGTGCACTTCGTTTCATACCGACAGCAGTGGCATGGTAGCAAAGTGCTACCATGTTAAGGTCGACCGCGTTGTTAAATTCTTGCCACGATATCATCTTGGTGCCATATGGCTAAAATAGTCGTATCTGAAATAACACGAATACAAATTTATCTTTAAACCGTATTTTAAAAAAGTTTAAGTAATAGTAGCTACTTCCTCCGTTTCAGAATATAATTCGTTCTGGTCTTGCCTAGATTCAGCTATAGATCAATAAATCTAAACACATAAACAAAACATATATATTAATCTATAGATGAATCTAAACAAAATCAGAATAACTTATATTCTAAAACGGAGGAAGTACTAAATAAGTATCTAGCCAACGGCACAAGTGCAGACCCGGAGCATGCACAATCTTTTATATTTAGTTAGTTAGTATTTGGATGAAGAAATATCTCGGAACGAGATGGGATGATTTCACTTTTAAAAGCGTTTGAACGAAAAACAGGTGGAACAGGATGATCACTGAAAGGATGAAAGAGAATATTTCCTCTAGATTAGGGATAAGCTTGTTCCTAAAAAATAAAGAAACGAGCTTGTCTCACTCGCACCTAAGAGAATGACGCGTGGGACAAACATATGAGGTATCACATCCATTCCGCTAACTAAACAAAAAATAAAATGGTCCCATAATGACTATTTTATTTCACCGTGTACCTAATCCAAATACAAACTTAGAGAATGAAAGAAATGATTCAACTAAAAAACTTTCGAACGCAACACACTAGCGTGCAGGGGGCAGAGGCAGGCTTAGGACAATTAGGACTTGAGCCATAGACCCGTCAGTTAAAGTTTATTAAAGTATTGTACAAATTTTTTTAAATAAAAATAAAAAAACAGTAGCACGGTTGTATAGAGCGGCGGCGAGCAGGGAGGCTGAGCGGAACTGGTGGTCGTCTCCTGAAGCGAGACCATCCCGGCGAACGCTGCCGCTGCTGGCGCCGACGACACGGCGGTCGGTTTCGAGCTGCATTTCTAATAAGTACTCTCTCGAAAGCAAGCTCTCTTTCTTTCCTCTCTTCTCTCTCAAGCTCCGTTTTTTTCATCGTGAGCTCGTGACAGACACACAGAATGGTTTCTTCAGAGCACGATGCTACATACGGCGGTACTGCTTGCTCATGCAAATCATCAAAACAACTCCTAATTACAACATCTACTAGTTATTTTGAAATAATAGCTGTACATGACTTTGTGTGAATGGGCATGGCTTTGTAGAATCATTAATCATGTTAAAGATTATATGAAATTGATTCATTATAATCTCCCACGGTTATTTATGAAGATAATGTTGCTTATATTATCTAAATATAAACATACAAAATAAAATTACAAAACATATTGCTCATAAATTGTTTTTTCACATGAGCTACCAAAGAGCGGATACATAAATATTTTACAAACAAATTCATATGAAAATATAGTAAAATTATTCATAAAATTGTTACCGTTGTCAACATTCTAGAATTTTCTGTACAGATTGAACTAAATTCACGGAGAAAAGAAAAGGCCTGATTGTGTATCAAAGTCGGAACAAATGGAGTAAATCCGAATGCCGCACATCTAGGGCATAAAAGACACGCCGAAAGAACACCAACAAGACCGTGAGAGATCATGATGATGTGGTACAGTATGTCAGTCAGCTCCATGCCTGCCCATCGCCTTTCACGCTTTGCACGAGCTCACAAGGGGCCTCAGTGGAGGCGATTGACACGACTGAAAGTGCTGATGTTATATTATCGAATTTATCGAATTGTTTCGGATGGATTTGAGCATTGTACTTATGATGCCATACTTCCAAGTTTCAAACCAACGTCTTAATTTTTTTATAATTGCTACATAGAATTTTTTTAAGAAACTATATCGTTTTGAAGTTTGATATGCCTACCTTAGCATAATCTGAGCTGATAACCAGCCTGCCTTTTTCATTCAGTAGAACTGGAGAGAGCGTTAGTGGAGTGTAGAGATGCAGATGTGGGCCATAGGACGCTGGTCAGACGTTGCTCTGTTTAGAATAAGTTGCGAATTAAATCACGTGTCTTGTTTAGCCAGCAAAAAAAACGCGTTGCATAGGATTCAACGAATTTGGTGCACGTAGCATCCCGTCTTCCTCCGAGTTTCCTTTCCCTGTGCCACGTGTTCGCAGACTACCGGTCCCATCTCGCGGCCATCTGCCACCAACAGTGGGCCCAGCCACCTGCGCCTTCCCAGAAGGCCTCTTGGACGGGACAGATTTCGTCACGTGGTCAGATGGACGGCCCAGGTCTGCCGCCCGGTAGTGGCGCCGGGTCGAGCTCCCCGCATCAAAAACACCCCCCACGGGCGTACGCCGTACGGGACGCCACCCTCACGGACAGGTGGGCTCCACCGTCTGACAAAGCCCCTGCGATCCCATATCTAGGATGAAAAATTGACTTGACTTGTTGACCATGTTTGAAACGAGTCGAGGACTCGAGGTGGAGTCTAGCTTTTAGTCATGTACCAAATCGCTTACGAACTGTTTATTGGCTTGTGAGCTTAGTTTATGTTTTATGTTTCATGTTTCACGGTTTCATTTCATAAGACATTTTATTTAATCGTACACTTAATATTTTGACAAATAAACAACAAATAAACAGTGTGCATGCGTAAATTTGGATTATTATTATTATTATTATTATTTATGTAACGTGAATTATTTGTTACTCAACCATAATTTTTATTAATTGTTTAGATTTTATTTGTGATAAGAGAGTAAGCTAAAATACAAGTTCTATAGAACGGTGATTAACCTTGCAATGTTACATGGTGCAGAATGTTAGTAAGGAAAAATAGTATGTTCAATAGTTGAGTGCTGCAGAAATGCGTGTGGTGTATTGAATTTGTGGCCACACAAGAATGAATCGAGTTTAGAACGACAACATACGTGATAGGCTGGGTAGCACAAATCGAAGAAAAACATGTCTAACATCGATTGAGATGGTTGAAAGTGTATCTTGATGCATCTAGGTCCCTAATTAATTTTGGTGTATTAATGACAATGATGATCAAAAGCTACTAATCGTATTGCTGAGATGAATGCAGAGATTTAGGAAAAGCGGCGTTACAGTTGAAACAAAATTAGAGAAAAGCTCAGTTTAGTCTAAAATAGGCTCAAAGGCGCAAAATGATAAATTACATATAAATTTGAGTCTAGTACCGTCGTACTATAAAGAGGGATATATTTAAAGTTGTTCCAAAACGTTTGCTCAAAGAAAAACCTTTTTGAAAGTTTTTTTGATTGATTCAAACTCATTTCGGAATTTTCCAACATGCCTGAAACTTTCGGTTTAGTCCGAAACTTCCGAAAACATGGTTCTGTTTCTGAGTTTTTATTGTCCCGGAACTTTCGGCTCTATCCGGAACTTCCGAGAACGTGGTTCTGTATCGATTTATTTTTAGGCCCGGAACTTCCGAAAAAGTCGTTCTGTATCGATTTATTTTTTGGCCCGGAACTTTCGAAAAGGTCGTTCTGTATGGAATTATTTTTTGGCCCAGAACTTCCCGCTGAGTCCGGAACTTCCAAAAAAGTTATTCTGTTTGGATTTATTCTTCAGTCCAAAACTTCTGGACTGATCTGGAATATCCGGGATTTGAACCCTGAAACATCCAGATTAATCCAGAACTTCCGGATGAACTGTTGCAAAATATCTTCCAAACGGTCATTTTTGTGTGAGGGGTTTAAATACCCCCTCACCTCATTTTGATAGAAGAACTCTTGAGCAAATATTCCAAAACACTCTCTCACTCTTCCAAAACTAGATTTTGAGCAAATATTTGAGATTTCATTTGAGAGTGCTACACAAATCTTCTAGCAATCTTCTTGCTCCGTCTTTTAGAAAGATTTTGTGTGGTTGAGTTCATTGATTTCCTTGAAAAAATTTGAGCACAAAGATTTGAGCCTACAAATTTTTCAACGGATTTGTTACTTTTGGAGGTACTACCTCCTAGACGGCTAGGCGTCAATCCGCGAACATCCAAAGCGTTTGTGGTGTGTCCGGTGAAGTTTGTACAAGCTCTTCCTTAGCTTTGATAAGGTAACTAGTGAAAATCTAAACTTAACTTCGGTTAAGACTTGGTGAGAAAAATGGTTGAAAGAGACCCGGTCTTTTGGGGGCTCTCAACGGAGACGTAGGACTAGTGGATCCAATTTCCGGGAAATAACTTCATTGTGTTCATCGTATTCTTCGCGTTCTTGCTAGCTCATATTTTTATATTACTTGATCTACTTGCTAGCTAGCTTGCAGAACATATTCATGTGTAAAAATTATAGCTAACAACCTTGCTTATACTTGTATTCATTTATATTGTTAGCTAGATTAAATTTCTTAGCTGTTTGTTGATTTTTTGGTCTTCCCGAAACTTTTGGATCAACCCGGAACTTCCGGACCCCAGAACTTTTGCCAAACCTCCGATGCCCCGGAACTTCCGGGCTTGGGAATTTCCAAACTAACAGTTTTCCGCAAAAAAAATTTAGATCGCCTATTCACCCCCCTTTAGGCAACTTTCAATGGTTTGAATACGTCCAATGAAGAATTATAAAAAAATCGGTGCATAGTAGATTTCCGATGCTCGATAATAGTGTGAGAAGAGACAGACAGAGACCAAAATTAACTTGGAAGATAGCAATAAAAAGATATTTAAAATAATAAAATATTACTAAAGATTTGATCTTAGCACGAGCACATGAAGAGAACATATTCATGTGACGGAACATTGATTAATGGCTACTCTTGAGTTTTAAATTTAGCCTACTCTAATTTGATTGAGATTGAAAGGTTTTACTGTTTATGTTTTATGCTTATTTTGTATTAATTGCCTGTATTTTATTTTTTTTATATTACGTGTCAATATATTATGTTTCAATCTAGATATCTAAATTTACATTCTGCAAACTGACTACATTGAAAACTTCTGCAAACTCATAAGAACTCCAGCCGGCTAGATCAATTAAACGAGCCGAGCGGAGCTAAACTAAACTAAACTCATGTGCTTCCAAACCACAGCGAAGATGCAGGCTTTCCAGCCGTACCCACGTTGCAAACGAGGGAGGGGTAATACTAATCACGCCATTCCCAAAAAAATATCTTCCTCCTTCGGGCGAAGCACATGGTGAGCATGGCGCCTGTTTCTCCGTTCCCAGTGCGGCTTTTGTTAGGTTCCCAATCCGAACAATTTTTTTTTGTTTTTTTATCAACCAACGGTAAACCCATTATTAACTGACAGTTATCGGTTAATAATTATCACAACCGAGCAACTGAACAGCAACTATAGTAATTAATTTGGTAAACCAACGGTAAACTGATTAGTAACCGACAGTTATCGGGTTGGCCAGTTTTAACATTATATATATGATATAATATTCTCTTTCTTTTTAGATATTACTCGTAGACACTATCCTTCTTCGAAATAAATTTATATCTAATTAATTATTTTCTATTTTTTCTCTTAGCCCCCTTCTTTGTTTTTTTGATATTATGTACGAAATATAATTGGTTTCTTACGTAAGACACTGTTTTCATCTCTCATCTAAATAAAATTTTTATCACATTAAATTTTGATTGACATAATAATATAATTAATGTTAATATAACATTCAATCAGCAGGTCTGAGAGTGCCCATAATAACTATGGCAACCGAGCAACCGAACAGTTAACTATAGTAACCGTCTGTAACTACCGACCGAGTTCTGAGTGAAGCTGGTTCAAGATCAGATTACGAGAGAGACGGGGAGCAGCGCGGCGCCCGTGTGGCCACTGTTCGGCCCGCGTCTCAGGTTGCCAGCTGCCGCCTCCACGTGGCGGCGAGCCGGAGTAGCGTGCGTGTCATTTTCGGCGTTTCGTTTTCTCCGCTTTTTGGAGTGGCTATCTTTCGAAAGACGTTTGCGTCGTTCACGCAAGCACGGGTCCGACCCTTTTTTTTTGCTCGGGCGTACGTGTCCGTTTTTCTCGTGCAAACATTTTTTTACAACAAAACAAATGTTGCTCCGTAGTACTACCCTCCCCCACCGCCCCCCGCTGGGCAGATGGTTGAGCCCCAAAAGAAATCGATGATAAGAAGAAAGCATGACGTTTGATGAAAGCAACGCATGATTTTAGGATTTTTTTCAGACATCCACCGTGTTCTTGGAAATCAGTGAAATTAATTGGAGGAATGGTGTGGTGATAGAGTAGAAGAAAAACATTGAAGAAGATATAAAATAGTGCATATACAAAGATTAGGTAGCTAAAACGCAGAAGGAAGTATACAAATTACGTATAAATTCTAAAACTATTTATACTTTAAGAAAGCTATAACTAAAATAACTTATAAAAATCGGACATAATATTATAGAAATATTATACTCGTATACTAGTACTCCCTTAAATTCATTATATACGTTGTTTAGACATCTTAACCAATTTTCAAATATAAGTCCATTTAGAATTTCTAACTATCTTTTATATTTTCTTCCATTTTTTCGCATATCAAATAAATACCACCCTCACAAATAAATAATTTATTTTTTTAAAACAAAATAAATAAAAAATACTGAAGCAGATTTATTTTTATATACATTAATACATATAAATAAAAGGAATCACATGGAATGCTAAAAAGGAAGTGACGGCATCCAACAGAGGACATTTGGTCCAGCGCGGCATCATCCTGCAGTGAAGGCGAGACAAGCGCGCAGGACAAGGACGGCCACGGCGACCTGCACCACACCTCACACCCCCACGACTAGGACTGCCGCTACTGCTGCTAGCCCTCCACCTCATCGCCCCCACCCGCGACGGCCGCCACGACACTTGTCCGCGCGCCCCGCGCCGCTGCTCGCTGCTCGCGGCGCCGCACCCGATCCCGCGATCTCTGCGGGCCCCACCGCGCTGCCCCCTCGACACCTGTCCCCCACACGCGCGCGCGCGAGCGCGCACGCAGAAGTGGACGTAGCTTTCCTCCCCACCCCTCCTGCTGCTCCTGCTGCTCCTGCTGCTGCGAGGTGGAACTTGGAAGGAGTAAAAAGGGATAAGTTTCTAGTACTAACTGCTGCTGCTGCCTCAATCTCTCCTCGCGGCTCACCCATCTCCCTCCCCCTCCTCCTCCTCGCCGGGGCTGGTGCTCCCCGTGTGCGTTGGTGACACTCGCTTCCTTGGTCGCGGGGGGCAACGAGTCCCGCGCCCGCTGCTTTGGAGGCTTGGATTTGGATCCGCGCCTTGCGTGGCGGCGTTGGCGACCGAGGGGGGTGGTGCGGTCGGTTCGTTCGAGGTGGATCGGCGCAGATCTGGAGACGCATGAGGAGGCGGCGGCGGAGGGGCGGCAGCGGAGGAGGAGGATGCGGATGTAGTAGGAGTGGGAGCAGGGGCGGCGACGGTGATGGGGTGCTGGGGAAGGGGAAGTGAGGCGGCGGGGGGAGG
>KE372729.1:5616-15839 GCA_000418225.1 Zizania latifolia | reverse complement strand
TCTAGTCGGCTTAATCACCTCAGAGCT
This sequence comes from Zizania latifolia, assembly GCA_000418225.1. NCBI lineage: Eukaryota > Viridiplantae > Streptophyta > Magnoliopsida > Poales > Poaceae > Zizania > Zizania latifolia. Next base: position 15,812 of record KE372729.1, on the reverse strand, counting down.
CCTAGTCAGGTCTAGAGAACCGATTAGGACAATTAATCGTGATTAATCGAACAACTTGTAAACACTGTTATGAAACATGACAGATCAGATTTACCCCTGACTAATATTAACTTCTTTAGCTTAAATCCACATGAGTGCTTACTTTCTCCTTAATCTAGAAAAGGAGCCCTATTTTGCGATAAAACTTTTATATTTCTGTTACTCCAGCTCTAAAATTTAAATTTACTATAGTTTTTTTGGGGAAAGGAGAGTAAGCACTACAAAAGCAAGTCCCTAAATATTAACGCGGTGTGGCAAGCAGCAAGATCACTTTAGCTGTTGCTCCCAAAACAATCAAATACAAAATCCACGTATCTTCGTCAGTTTCCTGGATTGTGCAGCTGATGCAGGCAGTACAATAATCGAACCAAAACTTGGCTTTACGCCATAAGAAAATCAAGACTATGATGCAATCATTGATCAGGGGCATGATTCATGATTCTTCGTCCTATGCAACCAATCTAATGTGCTTGCCATCAACAGAAAACCTGGAGCTTGAAGCAATCTGCAACAAGAAACAGTTCATCATTTTTTTCACCAGTTATCAGGACTCAGGAATCTTCAACAAAGAATTAAGGGAAACAAGTCAATAACAGGCAAATAAACTGCAATTTTTTAAGCTAGACTACCTTATCCATCAACAAAGCATGCATCTGCTCCTTATCTTCTGTCAGACCACATTCCAGGAGTTCCTTAATTACTAGCTTCTGTAGTCTCTTCAACTTCATAGCTCCATCTGGATTCTGAAAGGGAGAAAAAAGAACTGCTCAACTGTCCCAACAATTTCAAGCACAAACACATACTGGACGGCAGCAGCATTTTCTGTAGAGGAGTCTTACCGTCTGCAGTGCTTTGGTTATAATCTTCTTCCACTTGATTTTCTGCTGTTTATTGTCTTTAAGGTTGGCACTGCTGGCTAGTTCATCTGCAGTACTCTTGCTCTTTGCTTTGTGCTCTGGTTCTCCATTTGCAGATTGTATCACTTCTCCAGTGTGCTTGCTCAAGTTGTTCTGTTTTTTTATGTTATCTGGCTCTTCTGAGACTGTATCATCTGTTCTTTTTCTTTTCGCTGCATCTTTGACCACGCCTCTTTCATTGTCAGTGGGTGTACCAACAGTTTCCTTGAGAGTTTGTTCAGGTCCATTTGCTTGCTTCTGAGAAGCATGATATGCTTTTGCTTTTGCCCTATGTTTTTTGCCATCTGCATGTGATAAGAGTGTTTGCTTGCTTGTGGTCGTCGTGTTGCAAAGGCTGCGATGCAAGTCCACATTCCACAATAAGTGAACACAAATTTAAACAACTCCATAAATTCTTTGAATTAAGGCAAAATGACCCATAACCAGTATGCATATTCGTGAAACTTGAGGGTGCTCCAGCTGAAATAGCCTGGCTACAAAACCAAACAAGGGATTGTTATCTAAAGAATGGTGACATTTTTTTGTACAGTTGAACTTGTTTTTTACAAAAAGGGATTACCAAAATTAGCTCTAACAGTAAAGACATATCAATAGGCATTTGCTACTACAATTTTCTAGGCAAAACAAGGACCAACCTTGTCATGGGTATTGGGTAAGGCCTAGCCCAGCCAATGGGAATAGTACCCAGTACCCACGGGGGTACTATAGCAAAAATTAGATATTTGCTAGTTTAAAAGGTAAGATCAGATTAGATTAGATCAGGTCGAGTCCTTAAAAGATAATATTAGATTAGATTAAGTACTTACTTGAGGGTCGAGTCAATTCCATCTATATAAGGATGAGTTATATCTCTGTTCAGGAACAAACAAGAAAAAGTTAATCTAATCTCTTTCCAATATTCCTCTTCCCAACCTAAGTTTATCTCTAAATCCCTAGCAGCCACCACCGCTTGGCTATCCTCTTGAAAGTGTTTAGCCCATGACAAACCTGTTGTAAACGGTACACAATTGCAGCTTTAAAACACCACACTTGTTTCATTATACCTTTTATATAGTCTGTTAGACACAATCATACCTCATGTAGTGAATCTCCTTAATAATTCCAAGCAAGTAGTTTCTCGATGGTAGTAGCAACATAAAACACAAACTATGAACGTTAAACCATACTCTACACTTCAACATTTTGAAATATGATGGGACATGGTCACATGGCTACCAAACAGAACCATCGGCAGATATAACTATAAATATGCTGCAGTATGAGATTAGCTAACCTGCAGAACCAAGGGGGATATGTCGACAGCCCAACATTGGTATCAACATCAGCATTTGGCTTTGGCTTGTCTTGCTTTCCCTGTGCATTGTTGGATTGCTTGTTCTGTCCCTTGGGTCCATACTTCTCCTGAAAGAATGCAGAATGATGATAAGTATCACATTCAAAACATAATTTGCACATGAAATCTATAGACTGTGAACAAATAGAATCTCCTCAGAGACTTAAACATCCATAAAAGAATTCAGAGAAGCCCTAAGTAATGTGGAGCTCAACTGCTCAATCTATTTTGATTGAACACAATCTTAGTACAGTCATACACTCCTACGTCAATGTTTTCAGTGAATTATAGTAAGGTTTATAAGCAGCCTGAGACAGTATTCAACCAATCAATTTCACAATTGGTAAATGCAATCCAAGTCAACCCCCGTGCCAAAGTATGATCCCTGTAGCTTACTCATTAATTAGAACATAACAAAATCAGCAGAACTCACAAATCCCAGCCTATCCACTAAACTGATTATGTCTATGCATTACAAAATGAAGGGCCCTGGGCCCCTGGCAATTCGTCCTGGACTCTACACAAGCAATATCAAGAAAATCCAGTACAACGCAATAGAATCAATGACATCCAATTAAACACAAGTCACATTTCAGTAGAACTACATCAGCAATCAAGAAAAGGGGTATAGTATACTTACAGCCTCGGAGATGCACTGGTTGTGCGCCTGGACCGTGCCCTGACTGAAGAACTCGCCGCAATCGATGCAGGAGAGCTGCCGCCGCAACACAAAACCAAAATCAATCAATCGTAAGCCACTTTGCTCACCGAGAGACGACTGACGAGCAAAACCAGACCAACTGATAGAGCTGGAGGGGGAGGGGAGGAGGAAGGAGCGGCCTGTCACCTTGTAGGCGGAGCAGGAACGGAAGTGGCCGGCAAGCTTGGGCTTCTTGAGGTTCTCGCCGCAGTCCTCGCACTGGAACCACACCATTGTCGCAGCCGCCTCCGCCGCGGTCTCTTCCCCTCGACGACGCGCCTCGTGGCCGGTGGCTCGCGGCGGGCGGCGTTAGGGTTTTGGTTGAGGCGAGGCGAAGCGAAGAAGGGCGCAGCAGCAAGATTTTTTTTTAAAATAATACATTTTTTATTCAAAATTTCAAACGGATTTCAAAAATTATAAAAATAGCCTACCGAGCTATGGTCTGCTGACAGATGCTATTTTGGTCTCTGTCGGCAGACCATATGCCGATCTCTACCGGCAGATGATCTGTCGACAGAGACCTAGTTAGCACAACGAAGGCTCTGTCGACAGACCATCTGCTGACAGAGGACCTCACCCGTGCACCACGCCCGCCCCCTGCGCCGCGACGCACAATCGCGCTAGTCGCCACTCGCACTCTCGCACCGCGCATCGCAGCCTCCCGCGCATTAATTTTCGGCCGGTCCCCACACGCACGTCGCATTTCTTGCTGCCTCGCTGACCGCGTTTGCGCGCCGTGCCCGCACCCTATCGCCACGCCGCCTCACGCCACGCGCCCGCCTGATCGCCTCCTGCGCCGACCAGTCCATGCCGCCGCCTCGGGTGTGCCGCACAGCCGCTCGCACCCCGCGCCACGCTGCTCGGTCCCCACGCCTGCGCTAGTCAGTCTACGCCGTCGCCTCTGACGTACCGCGCGGCCGCTCGGATCCCACGCCTCCGCCTGGACCCCGCGCCACGCCGCTCGGTCCCTGCACTCGCGCCGACCAGTCAGTGCCGTCGCCTCGGGCGCACCGCGTGGCCGCTCGCATCCCGCATCGTCGCCTGGTCCCGCGTCGCGCTCGGTTCGCCCAGTCCACTCGCCCGCTGCACCGTGTCGCCTCGTCGCCCGCGTCGTCTCACCTGGCGCCACGTGACGCACGCCGTGCGCCTGGTCGCCGCGCCTTCGTTTCGCTCCGCGCGTCGTGCGCCAGTTCACTACCAGTGTGGCTGCCGACAAGAGGGTAAATCAGCCGACAATTGTCAGCGTGGCTGCCGGCTGACCTCTGTCGACAGACCATCTGTTGGTCTAGAGTAGATCGATAGACTTTTACAATTTCTAAAATCTACGTACCAGATTTAAAATTTTGAATAAAAAATGTATTATTTTAAAAAAATCCAACTGCAACGGGGGTTTTGGTTAGTTCTCTGCCGCCGGCGGGCTGGAAGCTTCTGGAGGGAAGGCCCATGGACCCATCTGCTGTCTCGAGCCAGGGCTTTCTTGCCGCCGCCGCCGTCGCGGAGGAGCGGAGGCCGGAGAGGAGAAAGAACAACCTCTTCGAACAGAGGAGGCCCAAGCCCATGTAACCTCCTCCCATGGGTCAGAGGACGGTCTGTCATGCATGGCTGCTTCGAAAACTCAAGCAACATGCCAGGAAACCACACCAAATGGCCAAATCGATCAAAATTTGCAAGAAAATAAGAAACAGATCGTTTGGTTCAAAGAAACCGAGCAACATCGATCAATCGATGCATGAAACGCTAGCCACTGCATCAAAAATAACCAAACATACAGGGGTACAACATCCAAGAGAATGCACGAAACAGAGTATTTGGAATAAGAAACAGAGCATTTGGAACAAGAAACAGAGCATTTATAAGAAACAGAGCTACGGCGTCAAGAAACAGAGCATTTGGAACAAGAAACAGAGCTACGGCATCAAGAAACAGAGCATTTAGAACAGGAAACAGAGTATTTCTTTGTAAAAAAGATATATCATTTATTCATAAATATCAATGCACGCAACCACACAAATAAATAATATATCTACCCTTTACAAAATATTTCATTAACTTAGTAGTAGTGGCAGGTTATAGATTCACCCCTCCATCATCACTAAAGTCTTTTAAAATATTAGAGATAGAAAAAAAATAGTAGGGACAAATAACTTTACACAGACAGTGTCCTATTTTGGTCCTCGATAGACGATAGCTGGCTATATAGTATTATATTTTTCACATAATCGTGATGTGACAATTTATCTGTCACGATGCTTTCTTTTTAGCTGACCTCATAATTGTTTTGAACTTTAATATTAGGAGAATTTTAATTTACGACCAAGTATCATAATTCGTTCGTTATTTTTGAACTAACGACTTAGATTTAAATAAAATAATTTATTATCTTCTTATATTTTTTTTCTATTTTTATGTACATGTATACAGAATTATATAGTGTACAGGGCCTCCGATAATATAGCAGCCATGCGCATATCTAGTTGGCATAAAACCAGAAGTAATACGTTTTAGTATCTTAGTGCATATGAGCCGGCCAGGTGAGCAGAGCATAGGATGCATTGTATATTTTTGATGTGCATGGAGTCACGCTTGGGTTACTCCGACGCATGGCTTACGATTTCGTTTAATGCCAAATTTCGGCCCTACAGATAAAAGGAAAATATATAAAACTAGCACGAAAAAAATCAAAATTGTATATTTTTTTATGTGCACGAGGTCACGCTCAGGTTACTCAGATGATGTAGGGGTTGCAATTTCGTTTAAGGTCAAATTTCGGCCCTAGCGATAAAGGGAAAGTACGTGAAGTTAGAACGAAAATATCAAAATTCACCTAAACCTGTCCAAACACCGACCGTTTTTTCTGCTGACTTAAAAAGCTCGAAATTTGAGCGAAATTTGGCGAAATTATGAACGCCGTGGTATTCACGAGAAAGAGAGAGAAAACAAGAGTCGCCGATGGATGGAGGGGACGCGGCGCAAAGTCAGGGGTGCCGCGCGCTCGCCCAACCCACGCGGCCTCGATCTCCCGGTGCAACCTCCGCAGTTCGTCGTCGCATTCGCATTCGCATCGCATGCAACGCGTGAAGCGTACTCCGTGGCTCACAGCTCAAAAACAGTTTTATCTAGTCATATTATTTTTAAGAAAAATTATGAAATTTTAATATGATCTAGCATTATGTTCTAGGCTTGTTCTGCTCTTGCGTTCGGATCTACGCGTCGTTAGGTGTTGCACATGTCTGATCGACGTACAGATATGTATGCCCTCTGTCGCACAAAAAAATTAGCATTCAAAATTTATCATACAAACAGTCAAACACTTAATTTTAGCTTGTTTTCTTCAGTTAAAAACACGTGTAATTAATGGCCCCAGTTAACCATGTGACATCATCCAGCCAGATTATCTAGTTATTAGAGTTAACATTATTAATAGGATATATTAAGTTATTTTCCAATACTTCTAATCTATCTTTAAAATGTAAAAAACAAATAAAGTTTTCTGAGACAGGAAGTATCATAAGTTGTGTTGACACGGTACTGCAGTGCAGGTAGCAGCTAGCTGTGGACCAATCATTTGCGCTGAAACCCTCCTGCAAAAAGTGCACGCCAACCACCGTCCACCGTCCGGTCCACAACCTCCAGCTGCTCACTCACTCAATCTCAGCTTCCTGCATGTTTTTGGGAACAAAATGGGGGTGCCATCACACTCTTCTCCTCTTTGACCAATGCGAATACAATCAACTTCGACATTATGGTAAGTAAATTGTAAAGGTACGTACTCTCTGTTGGTCAAAATATATAAATTACGCCTAAGTAGGAATGTACATAGTTATTTCTTAGTAATACTTTCACATTCCTATCTGTAACGATCATAAATGTAAAACTGCTGAAAATCGGGAAAAAACATAATATAGCGTTCAGACATGAGATTCTAACATTAAAATGCTACACAACTTTCTAGGGAAGGGGATATGATTAGCCCGAGGAATGGTTTTAGTATTACCGGCTCTTTTTGATATTTTAGTGATCTCAAACGAAACTAAAAATAGAAATTTCATTAAGATACAACCAAATACACCAATGATTATTTCGTAATCCAATATTAAATCGAAGAAGCAGACTTAAAAAAAAATATAAGAGTGCACGGACTGTACATGGAGAGGTTAAGTTGGCGACACTTTTGCAGCGTCCATGTCGAGCTGCTGCTGCGGCACCATCTCACACATGGCCACCGCCCAACGCATCTTTCTATCTACACCTCGATCTCTTATCGCCATCCATCTAAAAACCACAACAATTCAAGGAAAATAGGCTCCAAATTTGAGATAAGCACGGACAGGTTGACAGATAGATCAGTGCTGACGAAAAATATCAGGTGATGGAAATGGAATGCAAAAACATGATAGTATGCATCAGGGCTGCCATTGGCCATGGGTAGGCCCTGCGACCGCTCAGAAATTAGGCTAAATATTCTAGTATATTTTAATAGTTTTTAATTTACTATACTTTTCTTAATCGTTATGACTTTAAGCCCTACATCGTGACTATGAGATATCGTCTTTATTTATTTAGATCTCACTGTATTTCACCAACGGCCCTGGAATACATGCATGTAGCAGTTGCATGATTGCATCTCCTCACAAGCAATAACAAGCGTGCAATTGTGCAAATCTCTCAGTTTTTTTTTCTAGCTTGGGGTGCAGTTGCTTTCTCCAGCCGGTCTCCACTCTCCCTTTCTGGGCTGGTTGATAATTGATTGATAGCACCATGGAATAGGCATGAGGAGGAGGAGGCTGTACGTACAAGTGAGACAGTGAGAGTGAGTAGCAGCATGTAACCAGGAGACAAGTATAGACAACTGGTAGTAGCAGTAGTAGCGTGTGATACTGATACCTATAACCTATGGTTCAATTCTTTTTATACTTGGCTTATTGTCTAGGGCACGTTTGTTTCAGCCGGAAATTCTCGGTAGCTAGCTGATCTAAGTATATCTAGTTGGTTGATCTAAGTATCTAGTTGGCTGGTGTGAGTAACTGAATAGTCTGGGTATCTAGCTGGTGATAATCTTGAGAAACCGATGGTTTTCAGCTTGTGGATTCAGTTTTTTTCTAGATTTTACAGCTACTGATTCTTATAATCTGGATCCAGAATCTAAACCATTTGTTTTAGCTTTAGATTCTAATCGTAGTTTAAAATTTTTGAATTGTATAATTTTCCAGATATAAAAATCATCAAAAAATTGTTTAAAAATCGTTTATCAACTTTTTATGATTAAATTTATTCATCCGAACTATTAAATAACTGTTATAAACCTCGAGTTAATCTGGAGATGAGATGATACTTACGCGTGGGCTGCTAGCGTCCAAATCGCAGCTTTTGTTTCTGGTATCACCTGCTTCTGCCGTATTGCTTTGTGTGGACTTTAGCTGCTCCCTTTTTTGGGCTTTGGAATCTTCAGCGAGACAGAGAGGAACACAACTTTTTTGACAACCATTAATTGATGCTAATTGGATTACTAGTGCTTCAGATTCTTCTATTAATATCGCATTAATAAGCAGTTACGGAGTACGATACGTACTAAGTAGTGGTAACATTAATTACCCCCATGCAAACAAATTCGGCCTGTCTGAAACATTCATCAGATTGGAAAGATCACTTTCTGCTGAAGTTGAGTTTTCAGGGGAATCTGTAGCTATATGATCACTTTCTGCTGAAGCGTTTGAACTAGAAGATGTGAGCATGGGGTTGTGTGAGACACTAACCCGGAAATTAGGAATGCAAAAGGTAGTTAGTGTTAAGTAAAGTTGAATTAGTTTAACATCAAACAAGGGAAGTATTCCGTCCAATTATCAACTCAAATGATTTTGTTAACCTCTCATTTATTTCACTCTAAAAATATATAATATGAGTTATTTATTTATAAGAGATGTATTTTGATAAACATAAAGACAGAAGAAAAAAATACAAAATTGCATAAAAATTTAAAACGATCTAAGAGACCAGAGGTGTTTGATGATAGCGTGAAAGGTGAGGCCCCGGCCTGTCGTCCACAATGTGCTCAGCTGTAAGCCACGCACGCGTGCCGATGATGGCCGGAGGAAGGTAGTAAGGTTGATGAGCCCAGGAAATGATGCTGCCAACTTAGAGAAACCGAAAGCCACCAACCAAAATTTTCCTATCAATCCATACTGTTTGGGTAGTTGGTGTGCTGGCCTACCTAGATTGGAATCCTCACTTAAAAAAATACACACCCATTCCATAAAGATTATAATTACTAGATACATATGACTCTAATTTATAATTTATAGTTAAGCTAATTGTTTGACACCATTTGGTTAACCGAAGATCAATAATTACACACGTATTAATCGAGAGAAACACATTAAACAATAAGTTTTTTAGATAAATTTTAAATACTAAAATAAGTTTTCGTTGGAGGGAGGGAGTATATATACATTTAGGCACATCAAAGATTTCTTTGCCGATGAATCATCATAATTTTCCTGCATCTCAACAGCCTAAATTTCACTATACCTATGTTTTGTGCTCCATAACTTTTAAATTTATACTCTATTTATTCCTGGGTTTTTCTCTGTCCCCATGTTTTACATTCCAGCTCCCCCAATATCTCTTCTTATACTACATCAGCTGCATCCAGCTAGAATGCCACAAGGGCTGTGTTGCTGTGGCTCACAAGTCACTTATCTGACAAGGTATGCAGTCCTTGCGTTCAGCTTCAGGAACAAAAATGGGGGAGATAAGCTTCAGTTCTGTTTGCCTTCGAGATAGGTTGACACCAGCAGAATGGGGTGTTCATTTCCGGAGTTTCTTCGGAGGAAAACACTCGGAGGACGTTACAAGTTGCTAGAAGAGCGCACACACGTTGCTTGCTTCAGGCCTTGAGCTAACAACAATCTATGGCCCTGTTTAGCAAGCTTTCGAAAAAACAGCTAGCAGCAGCAGGAAGAATCTAGAAAAGTTAGAGTTTTTCAATTGATTTAGCTGTTGAGTTTTATAATTTTGAGACAAAAATATGATTCGTTTAAAGAGCTACAAATTCTAGAAATACAGCTATCAAAATCTTTCCAAATACACCTGTATAACAATCTCTCGTTGGGGAAAATTATTCATATACTTATCGTTCACGTTGCATGTCTGACCATTTTGTTCGTCCCTGCACCAAATTATTATTGTGCTTGTTTCTCCTATTTAAATA
>KE372728.1:437404-449202 GCA_000418225.1 Zizania latifolia | reverse complement strand
GATACTCCTTCCACTGCTGCCAAGAAGGAAAGCAGCAACGATGATGAGGATGACATTTCTGAGGAAAGCTCTGATGATGAACCTAAACAAGCTCAACAGAAAAGGGTAAAATGGAAATTTTGAAACTGCCAAGAATATAATGCTTGTACTTTTTAATTTTACAACGATCCAATTTTTTAACAAACTTGTTTGATAAATTTTAATGCAGTCACAACAGAAATCTGAGAGCAGTGACTCTGATGAGTCCTCTGAAGAAAGCGACGAAGAGGATGAAAAATTGCCAAAACTCCTAAGAAAGTTCATTTTCATTCTGGTGCTATAATTGTGATAATGTATTTAGTTCATTCTTCTAACACAAAATTAATTGTTTTTGGGGCAACTCTTCAGGAAGTGCCTGCTGCCACCAAATCACACAATGAAGAAGTATAGTCCTGCCCTTTGCCTTGAGTTTTGTGTGTTTAGCATATTGTGTTTACGCAATATATAATATGATACTTTGTGCAGCCTAAAACTCCTGCGAGTAACCAAAGCCAGGGAACTACTAGGTCAACAACCCTTTTTATGGGCAACCTTTCTTTCAATGTTGATTATGACCAAGTGTAAGCCTTTTCCCCAAAGATTTATTGCATCCTTTCAGAAGGTATACTTCTTAATGCTTTCCCATTTGTGTTTATAGGAAAAAGTTATTTAAGGAAGCTGCTGAGGTTGTTTATGTTCGTCTGCCTACACATGATGATGGCACTCCTAGAGGCTTTGGCCATGTTCAGTTTGCTTCAGCTGAATATGCTAAGAAGGCAAGTTTTTTTGTTTGACTTGTCATCTTTTTTATTTATCATTTTGGTTCTTTGAGTAAGGATATGATGGTCTGCACTGCACTGAAGAATCTAATTACCAATTTTATGATGATCTTGATATTGTATAGATTGGATTAGATTATTTCATCCAAAGTAGAATGCAGCAATATCTGAAAATTGAGTCGAATAAATGCAATATCTTGATATCTTGATATTGTATGTGTCTGTCCCAAGGGATTTGAGCCAGATGCAAAGACTGTGGAGATAGCTAGGAGTGCTAGTATCAGTAAGACTGAAATAACAAAAGATATCAAGGAAGCAGTCAAGGGATGAAGGGAGCAAACGTTGTGTATACAGATGTCTGGGCCAGCATGGGCCAAAATGAGGAAGTTGAATATAGAAAAAAGTGTTCCAAGGATTCACGGTTCGTATGCCTTTTGTGCTCGTATTTCGATCTTCCATCTGCATGAACTCATTTCGTATTGTTTTACAGAGTGTTTAGTTAATTTTTTGAAAGTAATGACAACAGCATGCCACTCGTTTGGGCGTGCTTTGTCTATTGATTGAATTATACATAACCAATGGTTTAAATAAGAACCCCAAAAACTGAAAAGTTATACCATGTCCTCGAAAAGCTGTTTAAAGGAATCTCTATGTCTTTCGATCTGGGAGCAGAAGCTTCATGTGGTTTCATCTGGTTGTTAGTGCCCTTGAGGCCTTAGATGAAACTTTGGCAAGTGTCAGATTGTGGAAGCATTCTAACAATCTAATGTACACTTGCACATGTCACTTGGTTTTTTATTTTTTATAGATGAACATGGAATTTAAGATGCATGGGCCTCTTCCTCCACCTCAGTAGGCTACCAGCTTGCATTGGCCTCTTTGGCATCTTTGGCATCAGCTTGAGGGTGCAAACAAGGTCCTCTGCACATCGTAGAGAAGGGTGATTGAGGACCAATCAGATATGAGAGGGAAATAGAGAAAGCTGGTAAATCTCAACTATTTATCACTCATATATTAAATCTCAGCTATTCATCACTCCTTTTATTCTCTACCTTCCTGCCGCACTGGCTCACACCATCCATTCGTCTCGGCGTCTCTACATGTAGAATGGGAATTTTTTCAAGGGTTTCGTCGTGAGAAGGAGGCAGCGGCGGGGGAGAGATCTTGGTAGAAATGTTAAAGTACCGTGAGAATAAATGTAAAAAGAATATTTATGAAAAATTTAAAAAATTCTTGAATGTGTTAGGATTTAGGTAGTTTTAAAATGTACAATAGTTATGATGTTATTTGCTATGCAAAAAGTATATTTGTTATGAATTTAATAGTATAATGACTCATTGCTGACCTTTTTTGATATGAATCTTAATTTATTTCATGATTTGCTTCAAGTTTAAGACAGTTCTTGTTTTTTGATTTTTACCGTAGCGTTAGCACATGCACACTACTATTATCTTTGGTTGTTTATCTCACTCTTTAGTTTCTAAGTTTTTTGAGACTATGTGTAGAGAGTTTGAGATAGGTATGATGAGTATGTTGATATACTTTTTGGGACTACAAATTAAGCAAACAAAAAATAACACTTTTGTTTATCAAAGTAAGTACACCAAGGATCTTCTTCGACGTTTTGACATAGAAAATTGCAAGCCAATTTCTACACCGATGGGAGCTACTTTCCCTTTGGATCCTGATGAGGATGGTTTGCCTGTTGATCAAAAAGAATATCGTAGCATGATCGGCTCACTTTTGTATCTCACTGCATCGAGGCCGGACATTTAATTTTTTGTTTATTTGTGTGCTCGGTTTCAACCTTCTACTCATGTTTCACATCATCAAGCTATCAAGCGTATACTCAAGTATCTTAAGTTTACTCAAGAATTTAGCATATGGTATTCTACTTCTTCAAGTGTTAGCTTAAGAGTTTTTTCTGATGCTAATTTTAGAGGTTGTAGAATTGATAGAAAGAGTACTAGTGGTACATATCATTTCTTAGAAACATCACTTATTATTTGGTCATCTAAAAAACAATCTTCAGTTGTACAATCCACTGCCGAAGCTGAATATGTAGCTGCTGCTAGTTGTTGCTCATAAGTTCTCTTTCTTATTTCTACACTCAAGGATTATGAGATTAACTGTAATCGTGTTTCACTTTATTGTGATAACACAAGTGCTATAAAAATTACTAAAAACCCAATGCAACACTTTAGAACAAAGCATATTGATAATCGATATCATTTTCTTAGAGATCATGTGGAGAAAGGTGATGCTGTGCTTCTTTTTATTGACACTGAGTTATAATTGGCAGACATTTTCACTAAATCTTTAGATTCTTCTCGCTTTGCTTTTCTTCGTGGGGAGTTGGCGTTGTTTCATATTGAGAATTATGGCTTAGTTTCATCATGAGGCTTTTAGGCTTGATTGTGAGCTAGTTGGTCTTTTTTCATTTATGTTACAAACATTATCACGTGGATTGCTTTAGGTACACTTCAAAGCTCTTAAATTAAGAAATCAAAAAGTTAGCATTCTCTTGAAAATTTCTCTCTTTTGCTTTACTTGATAAAATCATTATCAAAGGGGGAGAACTTGAACTTGCAATCAAACTTCGAGGGAGATTTTTTTGATCTTCGTGCTTGTGCATTCGAAAACCAAAAATTTCTTGTGCTTTTTAATGGTATTGCCAATGTGTTCATCAAGGGGAAGATTGTGAGATCATGTGTATGATTATTGATATGTGATGAATAAATTGGTTTGGTGTTGATATGTGATGAAAAAATTGGTTTTGATTGGTTTAAGTGGTCAAGCACTTTGATCAGGTTGTCGGGCACTCTGGTCAAGCACTCAGGAACTCAGCACTTGGGCACTTAGCACCAGGGAAATTCAGCCCTCAAAAAAATTCAGCACTCGAGATTTTGGATCATTCAGACTTTTGATGTTCGAGTCAGATTATAGGCTTTAAATTGTTTATTCTATAAATATACCATGTTTATGATTGATTGGACAGATTGAGTCAAGTTAGAAAGAACTTATTCTCGAGAAAAGGGTTTCTTGGTTTGTTCATGTGCAGGCATTGCTTGAGGGCAAGTCGTTGTCGATGATAGGATCGGAGCTAGGCTCGGGGAGGAGCTGAGGTTCAGGATGATCAAGGATGTTATGCGGGATGCTTAGGCTAGAGGATACTGCACGTAAAGATGATGTTTCCATATGGCTTACGCGGGATGTGTGTGAATATGGAAAGAGAGGTTTCCATATGGTGTACGGAGGATGCGTGCGAATATGGAAATGAGGCAAATTCGGAATGAGTTAAGATTTGAGAATTCGTAAAAGATATAGATTCCTAATTGGATTAAGACTCCAAAAGTTGTTAATTTCGTGGCTCATGGTGGCAGCCATGAGGGGTATATAAATAGACTAGAAGGGAGAACAAAAATTGAATGTGTAGGAAGAGACCAATCAAGAGAAAAATTTGGGTTTAGCCTTTTGCACTTTCATCTAGGGTTTTGAATGTGAATTTGGTGAAAAGTTATTTGAATGCACCTTGTAAACACTCTTAAAAAATAAAGATTCATCTTCAAGCATCAAAGAGTGGTATTACGTTCTTTCTTCTTAATGTTCATCAGTTTGCATCGTTTTGTCTTATTCTGTGATTTTACTTTTAATTGCGATATAGTTCGAATTGATTCATTCAAAATCTTGCTAAGATATTAAGAGAGAAGTCTAAAAAGTTTCATTGGTTAATTTCTCTTGTTTTAGGAGTAATTAAGGTTTTAGTTTTTGGATCAGATCGGATTGGATCTGTTTTTACATTATAGCAAATCCTGAGGATCATAACTTTTGATTGGGAACTCAGATTCAAGTGAAACTAGTCAAGAATGATTTGTATTGAAGTCTAGTTTCTTGTGTTAAAATTACAGATCAATCCAAATTACGGATCAAAAGTTACACTCATTTTACTGTTGCTCTATCAGGCTATTTTTAGTCCTCGGGAAATTTCAAAACTAGTCGAGAAATTTCAGACTGGTTGGAAATTTTCAGATTGGTTGGGAATTAGCTTTTTGTTTTTGTTGTCATGTTTGGGGTACTACAACCATTCAACCCCTTGTGGTTATCGTGGTTAGTGCGTTTCGATCTTACACGTGAGAGAGCTACGGATGGGAAGGAGACTGGGCAGCTGGCCGGTGCCCGGCTGGATAGAACGCCATCGTGCTAGGGCCAGGGCACCACCGCGCCAGGCCAGCAATAGTGCGAATGGGGGAGTGTCACACGACACACACTAGGGGCCCGGTTGCCAGAAGTACCCGCGCCATGCCAGTCGCCCACCACCGTCGTGCCGTGCCCAGCAGTCCTCCGCCACGCCGGCCATCGCTCGTTATTCTTGCGCTCGCGCCAATGCTCAGCAATCCTCCACCACACCTATCTCATCGCTCGCTATGCCTATGCCCACGCCAGCGCCTAGCGAGGCTCCGTCGTGCCGGCCATCACACGTCACGCCTGCGTCGACCGTCGCCCGCCTCAAGCTCTGATCTGACAAATCCGATCACCATTGGCCGCCTCGAGCTTCGATCTACCAAATCCACCCGTCTGTCGCCTGTGTGCCCATGCCCATTGTCCCAGTGTTGAACCTGTGGGTTTTCCGTCGGGTTTCAGGTACCTGACGAGTTTGGGCATGGGTTTAGTTTTAAAACCATGGGTTTCATGGGTATTGGTTTGACTGGGTTTCATGGGTTTGCTTCGCGGTCGTGTTTTCCCTAAATCCACAGGTTTCAGACCCGTTGCCATCTCTAGATAAATTTGACATAAATTTTTCTCACGGAATTAATCTTGTCGATTAGGGATTGTAACTCTGTCTTATTAGTTAGTGGTTCTATATCTTTGATGGCCTAGATGAAATGTTGACTGATCTCAATCCCTCTCTCATGCGCCAAGAATCTCAAGAATTTTCTAGCTGATACACCGAAAACGTATTTCTTTGGATTCATTCTTAAATCATATTTCCTTGCTCTTTCTAGCACCCTTCGTAAATCGGTCAGATGTCCTTTGTCATTTTGGACTTGACCACCACGTCATCAATGTAAATCTCCACTAAAATGCTGATGAGATCATGAAATAAATAATTCATAGCCCTCTAGTATGTTGCACCGATATTTTTGAGTCCGAACGTCATTACGACCCATTCAAACAAACCGATGGCACCTAAACAATGAAACACAGTCTTCGGAATATCTTGTTCAACCATAAAAATCTAGTTATACCCAGCATTATCATCCATGAAACTAATGATTTTATGTCTCAAAGCACTATCGACTAAGAGATCTGTAATCGGCATTGGATATTCTTCTTTGGGCGTTGCCTTGTTGAGGTCCTAGAAGTCAATACATATCGTCAGTTGTCTGCTCTTTTTCCATACTAGAACAATGTTGGACACCCATTCGACATATCGGCATGACCTAATGAAGTTTGCATTGTACAACCTTGTATCTCTACCTTTATATCTAGATATAATTCTGGCTTCAATCATCTTGGATGTTGCTTGAACGGCCAATACCTAGTTTGATGGGGAGCCGATGTTCAACAATCGATCGGCTAAAACCTGGCATCTCTTGATACTCCCAAGAGAAACAATCTTTAAACTCTTTCAATAATTTTTTAATTCATTTTTTAGCTTAGGAGACAATTGCGCATTGATATACGACGACTTAGGCCTATCTCCATGACCTATGTCTATTTCCTCTAACTCATCGGCCGATGTAAATCCTTGCCCTAGCTTCCCCTTAGTATCATCTATGGCATGTGCTAGGGTATTAGAAGCGGACCGATCTCGCTAATCGGCTGGATGCCTAGGTCGGTGACCCTTAAAAAAGCCCCCTCCTAAATGTGTCCGGAGAGGCACTCTGTGCCTTCGAAGTCCAACAAATCGATCATTGAAACGTTGACCAATCTCTCGGGTGGAATCTTGATCTCCTTGCTACTGGATTAGGTTCTAGTGCATTGTAGAGGATATACAATAGTTGGTGTGGATCTAATCCTTGCCCAATAGCAGATTGTATGAGCCCTTGTCGTCGATGACGAAGAAAGTGGTCGGCAATATTTTCCTTCCGATGGTCAACTTGACATTAATCGTGCCCGTGGCGTCCGATGAACTCCTATCGAAGTCCTTTAACACCATATTTGTCTTGATCAGATCATGGCAGTCTTGCCTAGCTTGTGAAAAGTGGTGTACGACATCAAGATGACCGCTACACCCCATCTACCAACATCTTGGACATCGGCTTGTCATCCACATGGCCCTTGATATATAGGGGTCAGAGGTACTGATGCTTCTCTTCTTGTGGCTTGTCGAAGACCACTTGTTAGGGCTGCAGAGTCAGTTGTGCCACCAATTCTTCTTCATTGTCTTCATCATTGGAGGCTGGTGCTCTATACTCGACTAGTAGAATAAATACCCTATTAATAGGAGATGATGGTCCTGCCTCATCACCCTTCCTTTTGACTCGCCACACCTTTCTCGTAGTCTTAGATTGGTGGTTAGCCTGTTGGTACTCTTTGTATTCTTCAGCTAGCTGCTCATGGTGCCTCTGCCTTTGTAGTATTCTCTTCTGATTATTTGTCAGGCCCCTTGGGCACCACTAAGGGTTCTGTACTTGTTAGCCCTCGTTGAGTTCTTCATCTTGTTCATAAAATTCTTCATCAACCTTAAAGAAATCCTAGTGGATCGACCTGAGTCATTCGTCCACCAAAGCTCGACCTTGGGTAGGATGACCCCCGACTAGCGAGGCTATGTAAGACTTCCTCGACTCTTCCTCGTGCTGAGGCTAACCAATGTCACCACATTCTGGACAATCGTCCATCGACGACAGCCTCATGCCTTGGTCCCATTGGAAATGAAAGAATGGGCAATTCCAATGTGGGTCGACCCGAGAGTCCTGTTGGTTCGGCGATGCACGGTGTTCCCTTTCTTGGCACCGATATCACCTTTCTTCGTCTTAATGTCTATGTGGCCGCCGCTCATCTTCGCTAGCGTAGTATCATGGCATGGACTATATAAGGGGGATGAGGGACCCCTTCCAAAGACATCAAGTCTTACATCTACGCTTAGCATACATCTAGATTACAAGCTATTCCACATCTAATCTATAACACACAGGATGCATGATTGTTATCCTTCAGGAGGCTTGAACATATCTAAAAACTCTTGGCTCTTTTGTCTCTTGAATCGACCATGTCGCCTAGATCACAACGCTTCCCTATAAACACTAATCACCACCACAGGTACCCTAATCAGTAGGCTGCTCAGTCAAACACCGACAATATTACTATCAGTGGCGGTTTGTATTACGAATATTACGAACCGTTACTGATAGTATTTACAAACCAACAGTGATATTGAAATTCAAAAACTTAATTAACGTACTCATATTTATAAACCGACAGTGATACATCTTCACTATCGGCTCATGTAAAACCAACACTAAAATACTGCTACTTATAGCAAGCTAAATGGTAGCTAGTGTCACTGTTGGCAGATGTGCATAGGCCCTAAATCCATAGAGCGAGGTGGTGGCGGTGGCGGCCTAGGTTTATCTTGGCAACTAGCCTAGAGAAAATATTTTTAATTTTTGAGACGATATTTGTATGTCAAGGAAACGGATATAAAATCCAATTGATTTAAGATAATTAATTATCGATAGCAAATAAATAAGATGGAAAGAAGTGTGTCGATAGAAACTAAAGTGGATCATGATTATCGTGGATGACGGTTGCAATACAATTAGCACAGACAAGCATCATGCGATTTACAGAGAATGGGTCAAATGCTATCTCCTAAATTCTCCACATCATTAAGAAACTACGCAATAAATATCCTATAAAAATACACCAGTTGAGCCAGTTGCTAACTCTAACAATTAATCCAGGGTGCGTGTGCTAGCTAGCTGGACAATCGATCGATCCATGCATGTTCAGGGAAGGTGCAGGAAGACACGGGCTGGGGCTGAGAGAGGCATTTGCTGGACAGTGAGCTCAGGGGGCGGTCACATCTAATACCAATTAATTAATTTCATAAGTATGCTAATCTAATAACGGACTGTCTATACTAATCTTGCATCTAAGCAGGAAAAATTATTTCCTCAACTGGCATGAGCAAGCACATCTGCACATGCATGCATCTCCGACGGAGCCACATGCATCCATCTTCCCGTTTTTTTGTTTGTTTTCGTTGTTTTTTTAAGCACACATGCAGCTTTGAGCTTCCTTCCCGCTGTGAACTAACACATGCGTGCGTACAGGAGTGGCGATATTGTTCTGATCATCCTGACACCTCCAAATAAAAAACGCAAAGAGGACAAGTGTGAGAACATGGGTCTTCTGTATGTTTGTATAATTATTGGTCTCGATCCTCTGATCCGGTCTAGCTAAAAGATCGAGCGCCTATAAAACGCACAAGCCTTCACTGTGCCGCTCGATCAATCAGTGAGCACTTCACTCCAAGCTAGCTAGCTAGCTAGCCAAATCGTCATCCAGATCAATCGACCGATCGATTAATCCTCTGTACTACCTAGCTGTCGCCATGGCGTCCGTCATCAAGAAGCAGCTCGCCGTGGTGGTGTTCATGGTGTGCGCGGCGGCGATGGTGAAGGCGGCGACGGAGCCGGCGGAGGACTGCAAGACGCAGAGGACGTACTTCAAGAACTGCCTGGGTCGAGGGATCAGGGAAGGGTGCTGCAACGTGGTGACGGACCACCAGTGCCTTTGCGAGCTGGAGCGCGAGGCGGAGGCCCCCTGCATCCCCGGCCGCCGCTGCCCGGTGTCCAAGACCATCAAAATCGCCGAGATGGACCTCTCCTGCATGAAGCAGCTCAACTGCAGGCGCGCCTGACTAAACCTAAGCTACCTACCTAGTTCTTGCATGCTTGCCTACCTGCAAACAGATCGAGCAATTTATATTAGCTAGTTTCCGATCGAATCGACCGGTTAAATTGGTGATTTCGTCTGTTTTTTCATCTGAGTATGCGATACGGCGTCGTATGTCGTACTGTAAACTGATAATTATCGTTCACGCGTTCGTTGATTAATTACCTGTTTTCTACGTACAATCCTGTATGGTTTTCTTTGTGAAATTTGTATCTTTTTTATGTTTTTAATGTGGTACCTTGACGTAATTAACGTAGTATTAATTTGCACATCTCTCGATTCCTAACTAGTTTACGGCGTCGGCAGAGAGACATGCGCTCTTCGTCGGCTGCACAGGACTTGTAATTGTTTACGGGTAAAATTTTGAACCTCAACGGTATAAAAAATATAAAATTCGAACCAAAATCTCGAATTTGTCAAAAGCCTATCGAAAATACCCCCGTTGATTTTTTTTAATTCCGTGCTGATTTGATAACTCGAAATTCCGTGAACCTGCTGTACGCGTCACGAGAAAATCCTCTCTCACAGCGACGGCCGGCGGGCATTGATTGCACTGCTCGGACTGGTCCGTCCATCCTGCTTCCGCGGCGATCGATCGATATGATCGCGCGTCCTGGCGCCCAGTATTGGGCTTTTTGCTGTATTTTAGGAATGGGCCAGGCTATGTGGCTGGTCAAGGGTCTAGATACAATATTTAATTTTATTGTAATTCGATTTTTCACCACATGCATCATCGACGATCATATCCAATGGGTGAAAACCCACGTCTATAGCACGCTAAGCTTACCGTCACTATTTATTGCATGGTCAGTATTGTGGAAGTTCAGCTCGGACATATAACCAACCACAACAGGTATTAACTTTCGTGGTAGTTGATAATAATCATCCATCACACATGAGAGAGGTTATCTAAAGCTAGTCAGTTTTACCATCCATTACATATGACATATTTGACGACTTGTTATTAGTCTTCCTGTATGTGTTGTATCATCTATGATGATTCACAATTACAAACCATCAAAGATAATATTTTTATTCTAAAATAATTCATTTGGAAGCTAGACTCGGGTATATGTAGATATGCCATTTGTAAATGATAGAATACATGTGATATTACAGATTATACATGTATAATATGCATTGACATATACATCAAAACCTATTATAAGACATGCATATTATGTATTCATATTCATACATCATATTTCAGAGTTGATAAAAAGTATGGTAAATTAGGGATGTCTTTCTTATCCTCTAAAGGAAAAAATGTAAGCTCAGGCCTCCTTCCTTTAGAATAAAGGAATTTCAAATGATTTTTATGGGAATTGAACTAAATCCGGTAAAACTTCTGTTCCAAATGAGCCCTCAAATATGAGCTCCTACTGTTACTGTCAGCCCAAAGAAGCAAATAGCAGCTTCGACTTGAAATTCTTCTAGAGGACCCTATCTTCATCAAAGCATAATGTTTCATGGTTGTCTGTGCCTACTCTTGAACATCGTAGGATAGTTCATCAACCTCATCCGTAGACCATCTTTTAGCTCGACGGGTACATTTGGCTACGCTTTATAAGTGATCGACACATATTGCCTAGCAATTATCCCACAAGAACCCTTGATCATCACCGCAGTGGCCCTTGCTACTACTAGTGCCCCAATGTCGTCGACCAATATAATGTGATGGTTAACTTGTCGTCTGGAAGCTTGTTTAGGGTATTAGGGTTTTGGCTTGAGCTTATCGTGCGAGTGGATGGAGCGTAAGGGTTGTTGTCGACCAATACCTAGAGATTTTTTTTCAAATTGTTTCTACGGAATTTATAGAGATGAGATGGAAGATTTAATTGAAAAAGAAGAAAATCCTAGCTCAGCTCATCCTATGTAAAAAACAGGGTTCTGGAACCAGATATGGAAAATACAAGATTCCTGTTCTTAGTAGGAAAAGGAAAGGAACATATACCTAATATTATTATTGGGACAAACTTTTGGTAATGGTCTTGAGCCTATCCATATTCTCTTTTTTATGTGTTCCTAGTTCTAGTAAATGAGGAGGGTCAACTAAGCAGAGACCTTCATAATCTTCTTTACATCAGGTAAATCCTT
>KE372728.1:408154-425522 GCA_000418225.1 Zizania latifolia | reverse complement strand
CGTCGATGCTCGGTGGCACGGGCGGGTGTAGATCTAAGCGTGTGAGGTAGAGACAAAGATTCAGGGGTGCCTTTATTTGGTAATTCACCGAGTGCCACATCGGACAGGCACTCAGCAAACACCTTGGATTTGCCGAGTGCCGTCGACCCAGCACTCGGCAAACTTTTTTCATTTATTTTTTTAAAAAAGATTCTGAACAATGTTCACCGAGTGCCAATAGGGTGGCACTCGGCAAACAATATTTCTATTTTTTAATTTTTCTAAATGTTTTTCTTAGATTTTGTGTAAAAAAATTCTTGAATTTTTTTTCAAATTTAACCACAGCATCTAGGTCTAATATCATGACACCACGACAAGTCTCATTAGTTTTAGACTTCATTTAATTTTTTAAAAATTAAAAAACCAGTAAGGAGCATGTTGCTGATCGAGTGTCGCCACCTAGATGTCTCAAAATTTCTTTCAATTTAGTGTGTAAGGGCTAAAAATGGGCTCTAAAACATGACTATAATTTTTCTAGATATTTTGTTTCATTATTTCATGCACCTGCAGTTCAAAATTGACCTCTTTCAATTTAAATCCTAGAAACACATTTAATTAACTAAAAATAGCAGATTAGGCTAGAAAATTGTTAAATTTTTGCATGAGATAAGATACGCTGAGTTTTGATTGTACAAAAAGTTTTAAGTTAAAAAAAATTAACTATCGATTTGCTTTCAAACCTAACACATTTCTTCTCTAAACTCTAACTCCTCCTCGGAGAATCTTCGGTTTCTAAACACTCTATGTGACAACTTTCTCAAAATATTTGTAAATTTTTATCATATCATAACACCATAACAAGTATCATGTTTTTTAGACTTCAATTGATTTTTCTAGAATTAAAAACCATTAAGCTCCACGTTGCCGGTCAAGTGCCGTAACTTAGATTTCTCAAAATTTCTTTAAGTTTAGTGGTAAAGGACTAAAAATGGACTCAAGAACATGAATATGATTTTTTTTACAAATTTTGGTTCATTATTTTATGCGCATGTAGTTCAAATTTGACCTATTTCGATTTAAATCCTAGAAATACACTTAATGAATTAAAAATAGCAAATTGACCCAGAAAAATACGAACTTTTTAAATGGATTAATATATTTTGCATTTTGAGTGTAAAAAATATTTCAAATTCAAAATAAGTTTAAAATATCACATAGGCTCAAAACATGATTTTACATGAAATGATGGGTTCCCTGGGTTTGCCGAGTGCCACTCTCAGGCACTCGGCAAACCATGCCCCTAATGATGTGGCACAGCAACATGGCTGACGCTAGAAACGGAGGTTTGCCAAGTGCGAGAAACGGCACTCAGCAAACACTAGGGTTTGACGAGTGCCCGTTAGTGACACTCGACAAACCTACGTTTTTTTTAGCCAGTGTCACACCGTCAACACCTCTGTCGGATCGATTTTTTTATGATTTTGTTGAGTGTCTAAATGTTTGCCGAGTGTATATGCCTGGGGCACTCAGCAAATGATTTGTTCACCGAGTGTTTAGGTTTTGCCGAGTGCCCGATATAATGCACTCGATAAAGATTTAGACACTCAGTGAACTCTCTGTTTCCCGTAGTAATTGCATAAGGTATTCTCCTTCCAAGGCAGGCATGCAACAACTCTCTCTAGGACCTAGGCTTCCATCGCCTGCCACCGCCTCCTCTGCCCGGTGCTCTCCTCTGCCCTCCATTGAGCACTCATCGACACCTCCACCTGATGGTCGGTGCCTCATGCGGTCGCGCCCACCTCGGCGCCTCTAGAATCTAGCCCTCCACTTGGTCGCCCGGTGCTCGTGGCAGTCCCCCTCACCGGTAGCCCGCGCCATTGCTCATCACCGGGAGCCCTCGCCGTCGCTCCTCGCCTACCTTTGTCCTTAACCCGATGCCCGTTGGTGCCACCACCCGGCAGCTAGCGCTCTACATAGTCGCGCCCTCCTCGGTGCCTCTAGCCCTCCACTTAGCCACTCGGTGCCTGCGCCGTTGTGCCCTCGCTGAAAGCCCACGCCGCTGCCCCCTACTTGGTCTGATGGTCTCCCCATCTCCATTGCTCATGTTGTGTCACAGCTCATTTGTGCCACTACTCCGTTTCTAGGTGACCAGTCCTAAACCGTCCTTCTTAGATATATTATGTTTGCTATTTGTCTATATTCTTTTAGGGTGTGTTTGGTTTTATGGATATCCATAGATAGGATGGTCATATCTCTGTTTTACATTTGTTTGGTTGGAGGACAGCTAGAGATGGGATGGCTACCCGATAGAATATATGTGGGAGATGCTGGACGGAAGGAGTCGAGAAAATTTCTTGGACGGCGTTGCCCCCGTCTATTGCTGCTCGCACATGTTCTCATCACCTCTGCCCTTTCTTTTCTCCGGTTGCCTTTCCCCTGCCCAGATCTGCTCGGCGGCGGCGAGCCACAGTCCCTCGCGCGCTGTCCTGGTCGCTCGCGCTCGCCGTAGTGCTTGCCCGCGCGCGCCCAGTACAGCTCGCTCGTCCTGGTCGCCGTGGACGACGGCAGCGAGGTTGGGCCGAAGAGCGTGGCATTCGACGCCGACAGCGAGGGCCCGTACACCGGTGCGTCGGGCGGGAGGATCCTCAGGTGGCTGCCCCTGGAGCGCCGCTGGGTCGAGCACTCCTCCGCAGTCGAGCCGCACCTGTAAGATTTCTACCACCTCTCTCTCTGATCTGCTCTCTGCTGAATTGATGACGGATCATGCGACTGAATCCCGCACTGTTCCAATTGTATCATTGACAGATAACTAGAGCTGTATCGATGCTGTATTCTGTGTAATGTGCATCTGGATCCACTCTTTTGGATGTTGATAGCTATACTACTTGATAACTATGTGTAATGGGACAAAATCTATGTATGAGACAGGATAAATCTTGAATAAAAATTGAAGTCCATCCACCTCGATCAGGATAGATGGACTTTGCTTTTGATTAAAAATCTGGATGGAGAATCAGCATAATTGAGCTCAGTTCTGTGTACTTGTTGAGATCCATATGACCATACCTTACTATATCAGTATACTAGTATCTCAATGATTATGTCCTGTATTCTGATATGGCACACGCTCAATGCCCTGTAAGGCTGTAAGTGTTTCGATCTTGTCTTGCAGGTTATTGGCTGGTCCATGTGGTTTGCAGAGTACCTCTTTTTGGAGAGGAGCTGGGCAAAGGATGAAAAGACACTGAAAACAACTTCTTTACCTTATCTACACACAAAATGCTCAGGAGTATGCTGCTTCACAAGGTTTACCAGCACCCAGAAATGTATTGATTCCACGTACAAAGATACTTTCTATTTTCTAGCTGAAATGTTTGTTGTATCTGGTAGTCCTGTATTCTTGCACCACAATTCAAATGTCAAATCTCTTCTACCTTGTTACTGTTCTGATAAACATCATATTATACACTACAGATTTGAGATATGTGATTCTCAATGTAATGATCATCACATGGTGTACCAAAAACTGAGTGATTAGCTCTTGACGGTTCAGAATAATAGTTATTCAGAATATATGGTTGTGTCTTGCATTTTCCCATGTATTTATTTCATATAATTACTCGTATGTTTTGCAGCTAATCCCATGTACAAGCATATCAAAAATAATAGGGGTAAACTTATCCATTGCAACTAAAGAGGTCACCACATACATATATCCATCCAGTTTACGAAACCAAACAAAAAATTGGATCATCTTATCCACCTTTCATCCCATCAACCAAAAAAAAATTAGATGATCCGATACATCAAATCAAACGAGAAGATTGGATTATCCCATCCACAAATCTATGGATGGGATTATCTCATCTATCCCCGCTAACAAACCAAACGGACTCTTATAGAACATATTATACCCTTATAGAACATATTATTTGAGACCCGTCTCATGGAACCAACATTGCTAGTGTTTGAAAAAAATAACATAACATGGTAATAACATAGTACGATGATATGAATAAATCTTTGGAAAACAAGACGATCAAATTACAGTGCCTATGAAATCCTCTAGTTATTTCGTAGTAACAGTGCCTGTGAAATTCTCTTTATTTGTTTGGACAATTCATAAATATGTGTTCTTGATAGTAAAAATCGACTAGATTTCTACTAGTAAAAATACTTTTTTATCAGGAGTGCTACTTGTTCTCTCAAGCGTCTATTTTCTTTCCCAGCTCGAATTAGTGCTTCCTCTCATACAAGTGGAGATTTGATGATTTAACAATAATTAAAACAAGTAGTTTCAATTATTTGATATTCTGACACACTGTCATATAGTCAAATGATTATATATTTTATTTTTATAATTGTTAAACATTCAAACAACCATTTATTTTAAATATTGAATAATCAAGTATTTTATCAAACTCTGGTGACCACACATATGACTCTACGCTTGAGCTCTATATGCAACCTTTTTTTGGCACTTGGCATATTTCTTTTTCTTTTTATTGTCATGTGTATTTCGGCATTTCTTCATGCTAACTACCGAGGCTTTCGGATGTCCAATAATGATGAAGTGGATGCAGCAGATTTCTTCTCTCTGAATCCCTGTTGTGCCACAGCATCTGGATCTGAGCTCTCCCGTGCTGTGCTTCCACCGAGAAGACGAACTCGCAGGGTTGTCCAGATCCCCATGGCCTAAGCACCCGTGGGCCCCACCTGTCCGATGCCGCCAAGCAAAAGAGCCTCTTCAAGCTGGATCAGTGGGTGGGCCCATCCCCTCTCCACACTGCCCCGTCACCCTTTCCTCCCCGTGTACGACAACATCCCCTCACTGCAGAGGGGGCTCCACCAAGTGCTGTCGAAACGTGGCCCCACATATCAGTCAAGTAAAGCTGTCACTCCATATGGTGAGAAATGATCCCATTATTCCCATTTCCCCACGTCCAGGATGGATGGGTCCCACCGCCCAGTTGCTGGACGGTCTACCCTTCCATTCCAGCCCACGCACGTGGGCCCACGAGATCTCCGGGCCCACTGTCAGTGAGAGAGATCCTCGACATCGAGTCATGATTAACCCGGAGGCGATCCCAGCCGTCTCGTCCTCCTCTTCCTCCCCTTTTCCGCCTCCACGATTCCACCCCGTCTCGTCGCCGGCCGGGTGCGAGAGGGAGATGAAGAGCGGAGGCGCGGCGGGTGCGGCTGGGGCGGCGCCGGGGGACTACGTCTACTTCAAGTCCGTCGTCCCTCTCCACAAGATCTCCGTAAGCGCGTGCTTGCTTCTCCTGCCCCCCGGAACTACCTCCTCCCGTGTGGCCTCTGGGGGCATGAATTTTGATCCTCGTCGGTGGATTTGGTCGCTTTTGTTATGGGGTATGAGCTTGGGAGGGTTTCCGTGCGGGTTTTGGGTTGATTTGCAGTGCGGATTTAGCATGCGGGATCTACGGAATCACAATGGCTGGTTTTTGCCACGGCTTGGTTGGGTCGGTGACGGAATAAAGAATATGTGTTCGATTCAGATTTATTTTTGGGGAGAGAGGAAACGGGTTTAGGTTGATTGACATTCCCATTCTAAATTATGGCATTTGGTGCCCTTTTGCCTAGATCATCAGTTCATCATGATCCCGGGTATCCGACAACAGCTTTAGCTCAATTCGACGAGATGCCGACAATGATTACAAGCTCTATGATTTTCCATACGTGGAGTTAATGACGAAGCATTTATCTCAAGCGCCTGCGATTCTTGCCTGGTTATGATCTGGTCGTTTTTTGAGCTTATAGAAAGTTAAGCTTTAGTATTGCTCAGTGGCTCGGTGGACTCTGACAGAGTTTAGCTTGAATTTCTTAAATTCTTGTTTCCTCCACTTGTGTCTGTATCGTCCAGCTAGCGATCAAATCAACTAATCAAGTTATCTAGCGATTAGGGGTTGGAGCTGCTGACCAAATTTGGTGCCCGTTTGAGGTTTTTCACGTATATTTTTTTTATCTTTGCATTCCTGACTCCTGAGTGTCATTTGTCAAGTGTTGTATTTGTGGTTGCAGGCTAAATTGATAGTAGTAACGCGATCTGAATTTTCCATGTATAATGTGATTGTCCTTTGGTGCCCAACTCCTAAGAGATTATGGATATGTTTTCTGTAATTTCTTTTTTTTACAGGCTTTTGTTTATGCACAATAGAATATAGCAGACTAATTTATTTCGCTTTGGCTACTTATTCATTAATTATAATAACACATACACATATTGCATCATTCTCTGCTTACGGATTTCCTGAATCTGTAGGAATTGAACTGTAGGCTTTACAGTTTTGTCAAATACAATTTGGGACTCTAATATGTGTTAAAACTTAAATGCCAACTTCTTGACAACTTGGTAGAATTCTTGTTTGTGATACATGCCCTTCTGAAGAAAACAAAACAACATTCAATTTTATTAGCATGACTTTTTCAGTCATTTCATATGGTTGACCAGTTCTATGCTCTTTCCTTCAACTCGGTAGAATTGTAATTTGTGACACATGCTTTTTTGAAGAAAAACAATTCACTTTCTTCATTTTATTTTGAGCTCTTTTCTTTGTAAACCATTCCATATAGTTGGCTAGTTTCTAATATAATCCCTTAAGTGGAGGTTTTGTAGATTGGGCTGAAATTGTGGAGGTACTATGATTTTGGACCCAAGGCTGTTCCACCTCTTGTCTGCATCCCAGGAATTGCAGGGACGGCTGATGTGTACTATAAACAGATCATGTCCCTCTCTATGAAGGTACCTACTTTGAGAGATGAATGTGTTCCATTTTTTCTCATGATACTTGTGTTTTCGGTCATCTCTTCTGAGAGTTCATACATACATGGAAACATATACCTGTATGTTTATTCTGCACATTGTAGCCTTGTAGCATTAGGTCTTAAATTTATGATAATTTCTTTTTAAAAAAATTGCTTACAGAAAAGAGTACATCAGTCAAGTATCCTAAGCTTTGTCATCAGATGCATACTCAACCAAGCTGCCAGAAAATAATTTCGTTCTGAACAAAAACACTTATCTCGATTTACTGAAATTTTAAGTATCCCTGAAGAGCTGAACTAATTTGGTAATATTTCCCTGAAGAGCAATTCCGAGGGAATTTCAGTTACACCTTTTTTGTTTCTTTATGTTAGAGCATGTTAGTATGGTCAAGAATCCTTGAATTCTTGGTTCATCGTCAAGTAGCTTAGGATGTACCGATGTATTCATCTTTGCTAGGTATCCATCATGTGTACTTCTTGTAGCTTTAGTATGTCAGGTTTGAATTTGAACATCTCTATCTACATGGAATTAGGCTTTGTTTGTTTCAGCTTGGGATTATAATAATCTAGCTTATTGGTTGAAAGTGCAAACAAACAGTTAGCTTATTGGGTTTATCTTATTATAATTTGTAGCTCATATTATAATAATCCAACAAGCTGGTTGAACCTAGCTTTTTTCAGCTTATTACTCTAGAACCACTAAAATACCCATTACACTTTGGTAGAAAACTACCCTTTGTCATTTCATACTCAAATCTTAGTCTCTCCATATCTAAACATTTCATTTTAAGTGTATTGCAATATTTTGTCATCCAAACATAACAATAATAATTCAGGTTGCCAAACAACTCACAACTTATTTTTTCTCCAGATTATTATAAACCAGCTTATTATAATCCCCACGTATAAGCTGGATTACAATAATCCTAAGCTGAAACAAATAGGGCCTTAATTTGATTGTCAGTTCAAGTGTTGTGGAAGCCTTGTTAATCTCTATTTGTTGAGGGCATTAATTAATCAAATGTACAGCCCGAAGATTCATTTCTCACTTCTCTTTCAGGGTTATCGAGTGATATCTATTGATGTTCCTCAAGTTTGGAATCATCATGAATGGATTCATTCATTTGAAAAATTTTTGGATTCCATGAATATCCATCATGTAAGATAGTCTGATCCCTTCTCCTTTTCTTTTTTATGCATTGTGATCCTACTTAAAATTACCCAACCATTCATTTTTTAATAACTCCATGTATTCTTGTGCCTTTTCCAACCTACAAGGCTATATACAGGACTGTCATAGCATTGAGAATATAAATATTCTATAATCAGTTATGAACAAAATTTGAAATCAAATTGCTGTTACCTCCATCGTGAATGACTGCTCTTTGTTATTCTTTCTGTGGCGAATTATGTACACTTTGCAATTCTCAGTTTTCTTCTTTATTGAGAAGTCAATTATGGTATACTTAGCTATATTATTTGTTACTTATATGAATGGCAGAAGTTTTGGTTTCGTTTCATTGAGTTCTTAGTGATTTATATGAATTGGTACTAATTTATCATCTGACAAAACAGGTTCATATTTATGGTACATCTCTTGGTGGATTTCTTGCACAAATATTTGCGCAACACCGTCCAAGGAGAGTAAAGTCCTTGGTCCTATCAAATACTTTTCTTGAGACGCACAAGTTTGCTGCTGCTATGCCATGGTCTCCTGTGTATGTACTCTTCCTGAGATTATGTTATGGTTGCAATCTGTTATATACCTGTGTACAAACATTTGATTGTGCACATGATCCTGCGAACTTTCTTTTATCTGAATTTTGTCCTGTTGCCAAAAGCATTTCTGCTCAACGAAAAATACATTTCTACAAAGAAAAAATGCAGGACGTTAGCTGACACCATATATTCATATGTTTAGATTTTTCCATATAAAAGTATAGCTCATTACTGGATGTAAATAATAGAGAATAATTCTGTCAAACTACTTTTTTTGATATTGCAGCGTTAATTGGACCCCTTCTTTTTTGCTGAAGCGGTACCTATTGACAGGAATCCGAGATGGCCCCCATGAACCATTCATAGCAGACTCAGTGGATTTTGTTGTGAGTCAGGTTGGCATCAACTGTGGACACTTCGTTTGATGTTTTGGAATTAATGCTTACATGTTTAAAATGATTCCATACATGTTATAAACATGAGTAATCAAACTTTATCTGGTATTTACAGTCAGATATTGCTAGTTAGATAACTAATCTGTGCTTGACAAGCAATGTTATTAGCTGTTAATCTTCTATCTACATGGCTTCTTATTTTTGTTAACAAATTAATATCTAAAATTTTGCATGCCAGGTCGAGACACTGTCAAGAGATGACCTTTCATCAAGGTTGATGTTAAATGTTAATGTTGCATCAGTTGGGTCATTAATGCTACCTGATTCACTCATCACCATAATGGATGTAAGTTACCTCGACTCAAGTAATAATAAGGAAAACTTCATGTATTTTTTATTTATAAAGGCTTTTTTATTATTCTCCATTCTATTGATTGACTGCAATAGTTAAGAGGGTAATATAAGGTTAACATAATGTTAAGAATCTTAATCAGTATGTTTATGTATGCTGGGAGATAAGCATGTTAAATATTTGTACATTAGAGGTTACAATCAAGCATGCATTTGAAACCATCAGTAAGGGTTTCCAAGAGTTGCCATAATCACTGACCTTGAAACATCCCAGTGTCCCTTGAATGCTAACAGTGTGCAGTGCACATGTTTGCACAGACAAACGACTATTCTGCTGTTCCTCAGCAGTTAAAGGACCAAGTGAATGAAAGGTATCCAGGAGCAAGGCGTGCAGTACTAAAGACTGGTGGTGATTTTCCCTTCTTGTCACGTCCGGATGAGGTTAATTTGTACCTTCAGGTACTGTAAAACAAATCTTCTATAATCTTTCATTCTTGAAGAATTTATGGACAACTCTGAAAACAATAGCAGCTACATCTGAGGCGAGTTGGAGTAGAACCAAGGCCAGATCTCGTACAAGGTTTCACACGTAATGGTAATGCTGGGAGCTCAAAGGATCACAAAGATGGAGGAAACAACTTTGATGATAACCCTGGAGATAATGGTGACCCTGGTTCAGGAAGCCATGATCGTGAGACACAGTATTCCGGATCAGAATCACATGATTCTGATGAACCAATACCAACAAGCACAATGCTTTCCAATACCATGCTAGGTACTGCCAGCTTAACCCTCCAAGCTTCACTGTGCATGCTCTTGATACATCATTACTACGTGAACGCTTTGTATATTTCACCGAGACAGCTGTTGGATGTATGAAGTATGGCATCACCTCTTTTTCCCCTATGTAGAACTTGCTTTGTAGAATATCATTGTGGCAGCTGCTTTGGAGCGGGTTCTTGCTTTCTCGTTGCCGACGGGGAAACGGCACATCAACAACCGGAAAACTTCTGTATGTTTTTATATTATGATCTTGTCTTTTTTATCGATCCTTTGTTTTTGTTTTTAGGCCTGTAAATTGGATTTGATATGCCTGGGACATGATTGCGATTTCTCAATATTCTTCCAGTGGCACCATAAATTGCATACCGTAACAAATTGTCTACGCTTACATATTTTTCACCTATTCAGGTCTGCTATGCCTATCGTTATATTTGATTACCTCGGTGCAAAAGTGAAGAAAATTGTTTTTTAAGATAAATTGAAAACTTATAATACCATTTATACTATTTTAAAAGTAGCTGGTGATGGCAATGAATATGTCATCTGACCTATTTCTACTGTAGTTTTTATAGTTTGTTTCTTAATATTATTTAATATTACTATACAATAACCAATATTTGGTACATACATAATCAAAATAAGCATTCTTAGTAAAAAGTCAATAACATATATCATATGAAATATTTTTAATTTATTTTAGATAATATTATGAAATTTTCTTTTGTTTGTAACAAAACACGAGCAAATTGCTAGTAATACTATAAGCTCACAACTTTATATATAAATTATAATACCACATGCTAATTAGTAATTCAAACATTTTTAACTTATCATTGATGGCTTCACTGATTATAAACGTAATTGTATTTCTCTATAAACATTAATTATAAGTCATGTGAAACAAGAATATTTGGTCTATACTTCTCTTAGCTTTGTTCTATTCAAACCGCAGTAGTTAGTCATTTTTTATATAACAAAGAATAAGATTGAGGATCATGTCATTTGTATGTATATCTAGTAGGAAGAGTTTTTATGATAGGATAAAGATACTCATAAGTGATATTGTCATACGCTATAACTATCGTGTAAGTGTCGAAAGTTTGTTGTCGACTTTTAAAGAATAATTGTTATCCTCCGTTCGGTTCACATGCCACAGTCAGTGTCGTGTAACATGTCTCACCTATAACCAGTGCTTTTAAAAAGCGGCCACCTTGGCCCTGCGCGGCCAGCCTCTGCACCGCTTTCGACCGACGGGATTAGGCCGTTTTCTGTCTAGGCAGAGCGAGGCGGCCAAGGCTGCGCTAAAGCGGCAGAAGGGCGAGGCGACTTGCGCGCTATGAGGCGGCTTGCTTTCATCGCAACACTTGGGGCCGCCGACCGCCGCTACCTCTCATCACGCCTTCTAGGGGCTAGGGCCAACTGCCGCCGCCGCACTCCAGCCCTCCACGCTCCAGGCAAGTGAAGAAGAGGTAGGGACCACCGAACCAGTGACCAAGCGACTAAATAGATGTTATTGTATTGCATTTATTTGTTGCTACTTGAACTGTGATTTATTAGATTGAATATGTGGTATTTTATAAGCATCAGTTAGATATTATTATATTGAATTTATTTGTTACTACTTGAACTGTGATTCATTAGATTGAATATGTGGTATTTTATAAGCATCAGTTAAGTTTTATAGTATGGTATGTGATGTTGTTAATCTCTCTTATTTTAATATTATTATTTATGTCATAGTATTATTATATAAAAACTAAATATATATATGTATTTTTTTTAAATATACACTGCCTAGGTACAAATGCCTAGCCACTGCCTAGGCTCGCTTAGACAGCCTAGGAGCTAGGCATTGGGTCTCCGTCTACTTATTGCCTAACGCTTTTTGAAATATTGCCTACAACAACACATGAAAAACATTAAAAAGTGAATTATTTTTTTATTTTATATTTTTATTCATATTGATCGGTTCATAACTTTACGATATTTTAATATTTTTAAAAACTAATTTTACCATAGATAATCATAATTCATCTACTATTTTTAGGAACATCAACTACCGCATGGACGAACGGTAACAGATCGGTATGGTGAACCCTGGAGGCCTGGACCAAAGTCCCAACCCCTATTTTTCTATCTTTGTTGCTTCTATTAGCATATCATTTTTCTCTATCCCCTTCTCTTTATTTTTCTCCTTTTGTTTTTGGAATTTTTGAAAATCTTCCGTTTAATACTCTTTTGTCCCAAAATACAATACATATATTTTTGTGACCCCTTCTCAACATAGAATTTTGGCCATGTTTATTAATTTCTGCCATGTTTAATAATTTCTTTCATAATATATCATCAACAACCGTCAAATTAACTTCAGTATTTTTAAGGTGCCTACTTTTAAATACAAATCCAACAAATTCATAAATCAGATGGTACTAGTAGTGTGCCCACGCTAACGCTACGGTAAAATAGTAAATTCATGTCATTTAAATGGATCTTTGTTACTACATCAAGAATTGATCTTTGTTTAGCTCTTCAATTGCAAGAAAAGAGTGGATCTTAATATAAAAATACAAACATGTGCATTTGAATTGCACATAAGCATTAACTCTCGCATCTCCTTATAAATGGTAAGAGTAGTGAGTTTATAGGTATTTCTTATAGTAACACAAGAAACATATACTAAAGCTCCATAGTATGACGAAGAAGTTTAGCAACGCAACCATGAAGAGTAGAGATGAACCATTCAAATTGCTTTTTAGTGGCTGCAATTACAAACCATAGGTTTGTTAATGAAGCTAATGGTCATCAAACTATAAAAAAGCATTATATTTATGAACCCAGTAGAGAATTTTATCTAACTTAATGAGCTTCTTTACAAGAAAAACAGCACACTTCTTGGGAGAAAGAATTAGCAAATCTGGCTGCAGGGCCTCAAAAATTGCATCCCTTTCTGATTGTGAGCACTACTTCACATGTCTGCCAAAAGAAACACTTGTCATAAAACCAAGAAAAAGGAGGCATAGCACAGTATGTAACACAGTGATATACAATGTGTATGATTATCTTATTTGTAGAACACGTGCAGTCACATAGGAACCAGTAATTTTCAAATATTTCCCATCCATTTTATGGAGAGCCTCACTTACCAACATGGTTATTTTGACAAATTTATCACTTATAAATATATTATCTTGACATGATAGCTTGAGAAACTTGTTAGTGTAAGATCTTTAAGATATGAGTCAAGACTATGATATAATGCATACTTAGATCTCTCCCCTTTGCTCACACTGTGGCATCTCATCTTTTCCCATAGCACAGTAAGCTCCTGTCAATATTTAAATGCAATCAGTAAACTTGATTTGAGTGAAACCAAAGTTAATGTGTCACATAATGCTTATTGCACAGTAAGTACAGATGAATATGATAATTCATAAGTTCCAATGTAGCAATGACGAATCTAGCATAGAATGAGTTGCGCTTGATTAGCATGGAATGAGTTATTTAATTTGTTTACAACATATTATTGTCAGCTAGAACACAAATTTAATATTTTGCCTTGAGAGATGCCAGGTTTATTCAATAAAAAAGAAGTGCAGATTGGCTGTTAGCTAAACATCTGCAGCTCAACAATTCTTACTCCCATAAAAAGGTTGACATATATTAGCTTTCATGGAATAAAGTTCCTAAATTTCATTAAATTTTGGCATTGCAATATGTTTAATAATCTCTGTATGCATGACATGGTTTTCAGATGAAATGTATCGGAAGTTTCTAATATCACAATATTGTTTATTTGTATGAATAGCAATTTAAGTATTTAATTCATCGATATGAGTCATTGTCCATCTCCATAATCTGTGAGCCATTATCCAAAAACTTTACACGAAGGTGTAGAAGTCTAAATGATCGTGGATTAAATGATTGATTAAATGTGAATTATATATACTGTAGTGTAGTACATACCTTTGTAAGCAGTTGTGTGAAGTTCAATGAATGTACACAATGATTAAATATTTAAAGGGACCTAAACCAATCTGCAATAGTTCTTGACAGGATCCTAGTTTCATTGAGAGCCAATGATTTCAAACCCTGTGCTAGAGCATCTGCTAGAGTGTATTCTAAACCAACCTGCCATTTCACATCCTGCAGTATAGTTATGATCGTTAGTGCCTGAGAGTCTGAGATATGGATACAAATATTGCATAGAGAAATGGTAACAAACATAACTTACATAAGAACAAATAAGTTGTCTATAAAATGGAATCATCTTTTAATTAATGCCTAGTTGCTAACTGCTCGTGGTTGACCCCAAAAATTTTCTTGCAACTGGTGACGAATGAATCTAACACAAACAGGTTTAGTCTAGTTTTACATAAATATAGCAGAGTTTATATTAACTGCATGCTTGCACCTGATGTATGACATAATTTGAGGAAAATATGCCAAATTTTACCTGTATGCATGGAGTTTGATGTGTTCCTGACAGTATGACCTTCTTTATTTGTCCACCAATTGAGTCCACCCAGGGCCTCAAGACCTCTTCAACTATGTTTGTATCATCAATAGCATCAATGCTGAATTTGACCTACATTACATGCATCGAAGTTTGATATTAATGATTAGAACTGGTGGAGGTTTACCAAAGTAAATAGAACCTTTTCAAACCTACCAATAGCGTATTGGGTACGCTGTAGGAATCCTTACAGAATTCACGGTTTTCAAGAGGTGTAGGTTTGAATTCAGATACACCTTCTGTAACCTGTAAATAACATGGGAAACAGATAGTGCAGGATTACAAGTTCTTTATGGACCAAACATTTCATGAAAGCCCTATCATACAACAAAAAACTTAGATTCATGCAATACCTAATTCATCACTAATGGTAACTGGTTGACAAATTTGCTGAGTGATACCATAGCTTCTTGATCATACCCCTATCAAGAATTGATCTTTGTTTAGCTCTTCAATTGCAGTTGAGTTTTGTCAATTCACAAAATTGGAATTTACTTCAATTATTTTGAAACTGTAATGAATGGACAAAATAGCTACTCCCGATCATAATATGGTGACAGCAATGCAACATGTGTCACAAAGCACATTAAATTCCTGCTCAGAGTATGGAACAGCCTCTGAAGCTGGCCTATTGTTGAATGAGACAATGGCATTAGCCTAAAATAATTAGAATAAAACCATTAAGCATCATTGTGATGGAATTTTATGCACAAAGTGAACAGTTTGAATTATGTATCTTTATTCTCATGAATCATTCAAGAAAACAGGTATTTATATGAACCTTTGGTATCTTCTCTGAGAAGTAGCTCCCCACCAACAGCTGAAGTAGCACGCCGTTGCTGCAAACCATCACATGATTAATGATTAATTAAGAAAATTTCACATCAATACATCGATGAAAATTTTCTAACTTCCTCAATGGCAAACCGTCGAATAAGTGGCGTATAGCACCCCGTGCTCAGATCACCTGTGACCAACCGAGTAGAGCGGGAGCTTCGCAATGTTCATACAAAACTATAAAAGTGTCAAACTTGATGAATCTTGTATTCTCCCCACCTTTAGAGTCTCCAAGCCACTACAAGGAGCAACACGCTGCTGCTTGGCGAATGCATTGCTACAAGGAACCAAGAAAGACTGGCTCGCATTTCTCTTCTGCTTCTTGTCCTCTTCGCCATTGCCAGCGTCACCCATGACAGACAGGATAGCACTGCAACAACAATATTACAACCTAGACTACTCACGAGACCCGTTCTTGGCACGAAAGTTAGAAGAAGAAGAAAACCTCTCATCTCACGCAGGAATCAATTACCTGCAGTAACTCACGCAGGAATCGATTACCTACAATAATTAGACAAGAATTCTATCGCGAGCCTCTTCAGCTCCACATCCTCCTCATCTTTCAGCGCTGTCATTGCGTAATGGTCGACATCGACCGACATCAATCGCCACCGAGAGACTCCGTGTTTGCCCAAACTTATCAGCCAAATCACCTCCAGTAAAAGAACCTGCTGTTGCACCAGCCAGGGTAGTGCTAACCACCCATCCTAAGCAATAAACAAAATGCAATGTGAAATGTTGACAAAGAATATCTCACAGGACTTGACTTCATCATAAAAAATGCCAGATCTGAAACAAAAACTACAGAATTGCAAGCAATCGAATATTAACTACAAACATCACCACCTTGAAAGCAACAGAACAATGATGTTAGGCCAACGACCAATCCTAACCTTGACAAATCCAGAGGAGAGAAATCACCTCGCCGTTGCCGTCCCCCATGCCCGCCTTCCTCTCCTCGCCACCACCGCCGTCCCTCGCGTCTGCCTTCCTCTCCTCGTCACCGCCACCGTCCCCCATGCCTGCCTTCCTCCGCGTGCTTGGTCCAAGGCGCCGCTCGAGAGAGGGATAGAGACCGAGGCGGAATCCTGCTTGGTTCGAGGCACCGCCGGTGACGGAGGAGTGGATGGGCAACTGCGGGACGCGAGAGAACGTGGACAGGTACACATTCTCGAAGTGCTGTGACTTGTTGCGATAGAAGGTCTCACCTTGTCGAGCTCGGTGCTGGCGAGGAGGCGCTCGGCCTTGTCGGTGGGCCAAATGAGCGGCACAGACTCGCATTCGGGGAGCAGGTGGAGGTAGGTGTTCCACAGTGACTCGGAACCCCGCATGCACTCGTACATGACGACAATCGCGAGGACGAGGGGCCCACCAAGCCCCGCGCCCTCAATGGCCACGGCGGCGGCGGGCGTACCGCGCGGGATAGTGGCCACGAGGTCCCCCTCACCGAGCACGGCTAGCATGCGCATGTAGACGTCGCCGGCCTCGGAAGCGTCTAGGCGGAGCACATCGCTGTAGACGATGCCTCAATGGCTACGCGCCACAAGCGCTCCAACCTCGCAAACCCTAACGCCGCCGCCCTCCTTTTCAATGGGGTTTGTTAGTTTCTTTCTCTGATGTATTGAGGGTGGGGTGGATGTCGTGCGGAGGGGGTAGCGCCGGGGCTGGGCTTGAGAGGGGCGCATGGCGACGCTTCATATGTGAAAGGAGATCAGCGAGATTAGAGAAGAGAAATTAGAGAATTAGTTAGAGATCAATTAATAACGAATGGCTCAGATTAATATATAAATGATGAATAGCTAAGATTTATTAGTATGGTAGATTACTTCTATCTTTGCGGCTGTCCTTCCTAGGAAATGTGCCACTTCGTTTGCAGTTGGCCGTGCCCCCATTTCTTCTACTCCGTTTGTGACCGTGCGTCCTACATTTTCGCCGCACATCTCACCTACCCAGTGCTCTTCACCTACCGACGCGCTGCCTCCACCCAGCTCTGGCGCTGCCCCTCCCC
>KE372728.1:388284-402014 GCA_000418225.1 Zizania latifolia | reverse complement strand
GCCTTAGGCCGAAGGGAGGACTACGGTGTGCTCTGTAGCCCCTAGAGCGCCTTAGGCCGAAGGAAGGGCCGCGGTGCTCCCCACAGTCCCTAGTAGGCCTTAGGCTGAAGGAAGGCCTATGGAGGGCCCCGTAGCCCTTGGGAAGCCTTAGATCGAGGGGAGGCCTACGGAGGGCCCCGCAGTCCCTAGGAAGCCTTAGACCAAAGGGAGGCCTACGGAGGGCCTCGCAGCCTCTGGGAAGCCACAGGTCAAAGGAAGGCCTGCGGAGGGCCTCGCAGCTCCTAGGAAGCCCTAGGCCAAAGGAAGGCCTACGGAGGGCCCCACCGCACCTGGGAAGCCTCAGACCAAAGGGAGGCCTGCGGTGGGCCCCGCGACCTCTAGGAAGCCCTAGACCGAAGGAAGGCCTGCGGAGGGCCTCGCAGCCCCTGGGAAGCCCTAGGCCAAAGAAAGGCCTACGGAGGACCCCGCAGCCCCTAGGAGGCCTCAAGCCGAAGGGGGGCTTCCCAAGTTAGCCTCGCAGCCCCTGGGAAGCCTTAGGCCAAAGGGAGGCTTCCTAGGTTGGCCTCGTAGCCCCTAGGAAGCCTTCGACCGAAAGGGGGTTTCCCACATTGGCCTCGCAGCCCCTAGAAAGCCTTAGGCCGAAAGGAGGCCGACGGAGGGCCCCACAACCCCTAGGAGGCCCTAGGCCAAAGGGGCACTTCCTAGGTTGGCCTCGTAGCCCCTAGGAAGCCTTGGCCGAAGCGGGACTTTCTAGATTGGCCTTGCAGCCCCTAGAAAGCCTTAGGCCAAAGGGAGGCTTGCGGAGGACCTCGTAGCCCCTAGGAGGCCCCAGGCCGAAGGAAGGCCTGCGGAGGGCTCCGCAGCTCCTGGGAGGCCCCAGGCCGAAGGAAGGCCTGCGTAGGGCCCCACAGCCACTGAGAGGCCTCAGACCGAAAGGGGGCTTCCTAGGTTGGCCTCACAGCCTCTGGGAAGTCTTAGGCCGAAGGAGGGCTTTCCAGGTTGGCCTTACAGCCCCTTGGAAGCCTGAGGCCGAAGGGGGGCTTCCCAAGTTAGCCTCGTAGCCCCAAGGAAGCCTTAGGCCGAAGGGAGGCTTACGGAGGGCCCTGTAACCCCTGGGAGGCCCTTGGCCGAAGGGGGGCTTCACAGGTTGGCCTCACAGCCCCTGGGAAGCCTTAGGCCGAAGGGAGGCCTGCTCAGGGCCCTGCAGCCCCTAGGAAGCCCCAGGCCAAAGGAAGGCCTACGGAGGGCCCCACAGCTCCTAAGAGGCCTTAGGCCGAAGGGGGGCTTCCCAGGTTAGCCTCACAGCCCCTGGGAAGCCTTAGGCCAAAGTGGGGCTTCCCAGGTTGGTCTCACAGCCCCTGGGAAGCCTTAGGCCAAAGGGGGGCTTCCCAGGTTGGCCTCACAGCCCCTGGGAAGCCTTAGGCCAAAGGGGGACTTCTCAGGTTGGTCTCGTTGCCTTCTTCATAGGTATGCTTCAAAATTGATTGTGCAGGTTGTGTTAGAGAGGCTAATTTAGAACTACGATCCCCACGAACGGTGTCAACTGTTGGTGTAATCCAGAAATACACAACATGTTTTATTGTTTAGAACCTCGAAGGGTTCGAAGTGTAGACAGGGGTTCAAACTCTGCTCGAGGCCTCTGAAATGGATAATAACATTCGTGCAGGAGTAGTATTGATTAAAACTACAAGTGTTCGATCCCCTCCCCCTTACAAAGAGAAAGGTATTTATAGACACAACATAAACAGGATGTTACCAAACTATCCTCTACTTACAATTGACTATAATATTGATATACAGAGGATTACATAGGGGTAACATGGTAAAAAACCGTATGAATACCGTAAAGTACATATCTTGTGAGAGAGGACTAGAGCCTCTAGTTTTGGCCCTTACTCCGGAGTGGTTTCAGGGCCTTTGAGTCTGCCTCGTGAACATGGTTCGAAGGCACCATAGTTCGAAGGGGGGCTCCGAAGCTGGTGAACATGGTCTCGAAGACACCATAGTCCCTGGGAGGCCTTAGGCCGATGGAAGGCCTGCGGAGGGCCCCATGGCCCCTGGGAAGCCCAAGGCCAAAGGGAGGCCTGCGGAGGGCCCCGCGGCCCCTGGGAAGCCCCAGTCCGAAGGAGGGCCTACAGATGACCTCTTGGCCCCTGGGAAGCCCTAGGCCAAAGGGGGCCTACGGAGGGCCCTGCAGCCCCTGGGAAGCCCCAGGCCGAAGGAAGGCCTGCGGAGAGCCCCGTAGCCCCTGGAAAGCCTTAGGGCGAAGGGAGGCCTATGGATGGACCCACAGTGATGAGGACATCACTCATATGGATACACACTACATCTTTTAAGTATCTATGCAAGATCCAATCACCTGAGCTCGAGCACGATAATTAAATCTACAGGTGAATTCGTTTTTAAGTATCTCTTTGTATTATCTTGAGAATAAATTGCTATTATTGTTAGAAACTATGAAGATGATGAAGAAGCACATGGAGACAAGCAAATAGTTGGAGAAGAACCAGCGAGGACGTCCAAGCCGAGTTGGATGTCTAATCCAACTCCAGTTCGAGTCCAACTCGGATTACAGAAGCAGTGTGCACTAAACTCATCGTGCAGGCCACATACGAACTCCATTTTTGATGTTCCACCCATGCACGAAAAGCTAACTTCAGCACCTTTCCAATGACGTTAGTTTCATATCAAAACTCCTTTTAGATCAACGGAAATCGTCAAAACAAGTTAGTGTCAAGAATCTATCAGCATGCTGTTTTCTGCGTTATTGGGCCTTTGGGCAGTGTATCTAGTTGAGCCCAATAGAGGTGTATCCGGAACTACTATATAAATTGTTTCTACAGCCATCTAGGGTTTTTGGGTTTATTTTACACGTTGCTTTGATAGCCGCTGCTTTGCTGGTCTTGTAAGTGAACCCCAACTCGCAGATTCCAATAGAATTTCTGTTCGATTGCGTTTTCTACGTTCTTGCTTATGTTCTTTGATTTGCAGGCAAGGATTAGTCTTCGTAGTGAGGTCAATCAGGCTATGCTTGGTTGATAACAAGAGGAGAAGTGGTGCTGCGATTACAGGGGTTCAATCTCGTGGATCGAAAGCCAGATCATGTGTGTCGCGTCTTCGCCAAATCGTTGCTTATCATCCATCTGACGGAAGATCGGGCACCCCGCCCTCTACTAGTTGGTATCAAAGCTCAGTTTACCATTGGGTTCTTGTATCTTAGATTAGATTGATTTTATATTCATCCCACAGTCCACGAAAAAGCCACAAAAAAATTATAGTCGTATGATTTCCCTTGTCCAAGATCATCTCTAGCCTTTGCACGTTTCAGTTTCAGAGTCCGTAGTGTTGAGTTTGTGTTCTAAGTCAAGTCTGGTTGCTGGTTAGTATTGTGATCGCCCTGCCTAAACCCTTTACACTAGCCGCCACCCATAGATCCCCTTCGGTTTGCAATTCGCGTGCAAACTAGAACCTCAAAACCCTAATTCAGACTGCCTACAATAAAAGAGTCATAACATTTGCATACGAACTTGGAATCAGACAAATAAGTACATATCAGAGATCTACAGAAAAAGTTAGGTCCAAATTTCTCTAGCTCTGCTAGGTTCGCTAATTTTATTTTTCCTAAATTTGGCCTAGAAAATCGAGTTTTTCAGTCCTGAAGTTTCCTGCACTAATTTTCCAGCACATCTTTGTCTACATAGCACTTCTTTGCAGCAAAATTTTATCGCATCTTCTTGGTTTGTTTTCTTTGTGCTCCTAGTCAAAAAAAGAGAAGTGTCAAAAAAAGTTCAAAAAAAGCATATAAAAAAAGAAGAATATCGAGAAAAAGAGGAGCACTTAGGGGCAAGCTAGGAAGATATTAGTGCTGAGTGGTGCTATTTTTAGGTGCTAACTTTGTCAATCCATAAGCCATCCTTTGAGCCTTAACCACTCTCTCCTATAAGCCTTGTTGTCATAGGGATCACATTCAGGCCAACAATTAGTACGAGTACTCTAGACACTTATTTAATATTACTATCTGTTTCTGAATCATGTTCCACCATATAGATCACTTGTGTTTAACCTCCTAGACTTCACATATATACTTCTGATCAGTGCAGCTTGGTTCCTTGCAATCGTCATGCCACTACCTCTTGAAGTCACCGACCAGTCAAGATTGTGCCGTAGCCAAGATTGTGCCATCCACTGTCCTGTGTTGGTAAGATCCTTGTAAGATCGTAGTAAGACGCTTGAGTGTGAGTAACACCACCTTCCACTACCTATTAGTTCATAGGGCTAATATATTTTTTCTAGCATTTTCTTTTCTACTAACCATGACAGGAAGCTCGAAGGACCCAACGGATTTCAATGAGTATGTCTCCAAGGGAGAACTTGTCGATGCCATAGCAAGACAAACTTTGAAGTTTGAACAGATCATAAACCGCCTAGACACCATGAATGATAGCATCCAAACTTCCTTCCGAAAGATGGCAGGTATGGGAGGTAATGCCAATCATAATCGA
Source organism: Zizania latifolia (assembly GCA_000418225.1). Classification (NCBI taxonomy): domain Eukaryota; kingdom Viridiplantae; phylum Streptophyta; class Magnoliopsida; order Poales; family Poaceae; genus Zizania; species Zizania latifolia. The sequence goes on along the minus strand of KE372728.1, from coordinate 397,512 downwards.
GGTAACGATGATTCTTCTACGAAAATTAAGTTTACCATCCCATCTTTTTATGGTGAATATGATGCTGCCTGAACAACATAGGGTTAAACAAGCAACTAGTGAGTTTAAAGATCATGCTAAAATCCGGTAGAAAGAGGTAAGCGAACTTAAATTACAACTGGATATATGTGATAGATTAAAAGTAGCTATACGTAGTAGGTTTGCCCCTCTTTCTGATCAACGTGAAATGCGCAAAAAACTACAATGCTTGGTTTAAGGTAACATGTATGTGAGAGAGTATTATGTAGAGCTTCGGGAGGGCATGACCCGTTGTGATGTTGTGGAGGACTCAGAGGACACGATGTGGCGCTTCTATGATGGATTGAAGCATGAGATTCAAGATATCATTTATTATAAAGAATTTAATACTCTTAGTTGTTTGTTCTATCTTGCTATGCGTGTAGAGAAAGAATTACAGGAACAACGACACAAGACAAGAAACTCCTATCCACCACGAGTGAAGAGCGCATCGGCACCGACCAAGCCTTCCTCTTCTTCAAGGGTTCATCATGCGCCTGCACATGTGCCTGCATCAACACCAGCGAGCACACGGCATTCCACCTCCACACAAGTTGAGGTGTCAAGTAAAAAGTTATTACAGGTACCCATTGAGGTTGCCTCATCAGCTACAATCATGGAACGCCCTTTGCAATTTGATAATGATGCACTTTATCATGATAGGACTAATAACTATACATTTGTGCATGAGGACGTGAAAGCTACTTTGTTACCTTTAACTTTCGAAGAAATTGTTAAAGATGATATCGAGACGGCAGCTAATGAGAACAAACAACTTGATGAAATTGTTAAATATGGTATCAAGACGACTGCTAATGAGAATAAACAACTTGATATTAGATCTAAAATTCAGCAAGAAATCAAATTAAAAGATTTTGCTATCTTTGCACATAAAACAGATCATGCTAAAATTAATAATCAAGATGTGTGCTATACTGTGATTTGCGAGACAGCTTCTTTTTCTCTTACTAATATAGTTTATACTTTGCCTCCTGCTATCACTAAGTATTTATCTCACGTTGAGCTACATGACTATAAACTTGACTTGCCTACTGAGTTTTTATCTTCTGTTGAGTTACATGACTATAAACTTGACTTGCCTACTGAGTTTTTATCTTCTGTTGAGTTACATGACTATAAACTTGACTTGCCACCCGAGTTTTAGGATCGTTCCACATTTAATATTATAGAATTGAGACCCTCCATGAGAGAAAAAGATGAGTTTGAGTCAAGGACGACTCTATTTCAAGAGGGGGAGGATAATGAGGACATCATTCGTATGGATACACACTACACCCCTTAAGTATCTATGCAAGATCCAATCACCCGAGCTCGAGCATGATAATTAAATCTACAGGTAAATTCATTTCTAAGTACCTCTTTGTATTATTTTGAGAATAAATTACTACCTAAGGATGATATTATTGTTAGAAACCATAGAGATGATGATAAAGCACATAGAGACAAGTAAAGAGTTAGAGAAGAACCAGCGAGGACGTCCAAGCCGAGTTGGAAGTCCAATCCAACTCCAGTTCGAGTCCAACTCGGATTTTAGGAGTAGCGTGCATTAAACTCATCACCTAGGCCGCATACGAACTCCATTTTCGATGTTCCACCTATGCATGAAAAGCTAACTTCGGCACCTTTTCAATGGCATTGGTTTTATGTTAAAACTCCTTCTAGATCAATGGGAATCGTCGAAACAATTTGATGTCCAGAATCTGTCAGCATGCTGTTTTCTGCGTTATTGGGCCTTTGGGCCGTGTATCTAATTGAGCCCAATAGGGGTGCATACGAAATTACTATATAAGTTATTTCTACAGCCATCTAGGGTTTTTGAGTTTGTTTTACATGTTGCTTTGATAGCCGCCGCTTTGCCGGTCTTGTAAGTGAACCCCAACTCACAGATTCCAATAGAATTTCCGTTCGATTGTGTTTTCTGCATTCTTGCTTGTGTTCTTCGATTCGCAGGCAAGGATTAGCCTTCGTGACGAGGCCAATTAGGCTATGCTTGGTTGATAACAAGAGGAGAAGTGGTGCTGTGATTGCAGAGGTTCGATATCCACCAAATCATTGTTTATCATCCACCTAACGGAAGATCAGGCACCCCGCCCTCTATCACGCAGCCCCTGGAAAGCCTCTAGGAAGCCCCAGGCCAAAGGGAGGCCTACGGAGGGTCTTGCAGTCCTTGAAAAGACCCTAGGAAGCCCCAGGCCAAAGGAAGGTCTGTGGAGGACCCCACGGCCCATGGGAAGTCCTAGGCCGAAGGGAGGCCTGCGGAGGGCCCCGTGGCTCCTCGGAAGCCCCAAGCCGATGGAAGGCCTACGGAGGGCCCCGTGGCCTCTTGGAAGCCCCAGGCCGAAGGGAGGCCTACGGAGGGACCCGCAGCCCCCAAGCTGGTGAACATAGTTCGAAGGCACCATGCTTTGAAGGAGGGCTCTGAAGCAATCTTCTAGTCGGAGTCCAGAAGTCTTCGGAGGGGGTTTTGACGTTCGATGTCTCTTAATCAGCTCTTAGTCAATCCTTAAGTATAGTAGGAGTCATTTCCCCCAACATACTCTATTTCTTTAGTATTGTGTTGTGTTATCAATGGATTGACCAAGGACTGAGATGTTACTATCTCTAGCAGCTAATTCAGGTAGGGTTGTGTTATTCGAGGTAAAGTTGTAATGGCATTGCAATAAGTTTTCTCACTAATCTCGAAGATACAACTTTGTTACGATTGTAGTTCTAAATATAAGCATCTTGCCAATGTCATAGTCACGCAGGTAGGCTAACACGCGTGTACTCACAGATGACACATTATCTCTATTTTAGATCTAGGTTTTGCGCTCTAAAATTTTCTAATTTATTTAAACTCCACCCACTCACATCTCTCCTCCTTGATCACTACCACTCACATTCAACCCCATAGTTGTCCACCGCTACCTTCACGCGTGAGTCATTTGTCATTGCCTTCTTGCGCGACTCATTCATCGCCGACTTCACACAAGTCATCCACCACCAGTTGGAGCATGTGGCCTTAGTGTTCGCCACTACCTTCACGCGTAAGTTGTTCAGTGCTATCGCCTTCCTACCTTGGTCATCGCCTTCCTACCTCGTTTGATGTAGGCTCAAGACCTATCGGTGATATGACCCCCGGGTATCCCGTAGTTGGGCTTATCAGACCGGACCAAGGGCAGGCCAAGACCAGTATTAATCGTCTAGTATGGCCTATAAATAGGGGTTTGATTCTGATAAGAAATGTTGAGCCCTTATCGGGTAGTTAAGCTCTGAATATGATATCTAGAGGTTTATTTGTACCAGAATCCTTGTAATTAGGGATTTAGTACCCGAGTTTGGTAGAAAATTCAAGTCCTACTTAGGATAGAGTCCTAGGCTGTTAGGCTCACCTCCTGAGTATATAAAGGAGGTGAGACCCCTCTAGAGGCATCTAAGCTTTTACCATCTAGCATATTTTTCTTGCTTTCGATGCTTCAAGCCTTGATAGATTGATTGCGTCGTATTGTAAGATCCAGCATCATATTACACACTAAAATACTGGACGCAGGGCTATTATCCTCTGAAAGGCCTGAACCAGTATAAACATTGGCTCTTGTGTTCTAGAGTCAACCATCGGATTCGAAGACGTTGCGCTTCCCTTACACACATCTAATCACCACCTCGGGTATCCCCTTGGGTGGACTGGCCAGTGATTCACCGACAGTTGGCGCATTAGGTAGGGGATCGCATCACTTTTACTAGGATCTGGTGGCCCTTCTTTCAGATTTTTTCATCCCCGCCAGCTCCGTCTTCGTATTCGGGAGTCTAACGTTCATCGGAGATCCGGAGGGATGGCTCGTCTTATCAGATCCTTTGACAAGACGAATAGATGCATGGTCGGATCAACTTTGGGATCCAGCTGGCCCCAAACACTACGTTATCTTCTCCAGCAAAAAGAGGCGGATTGTTTGGCGTCGATGGTTGGAGACCGGGCGGCTCGACAGGTTCGAGGATAATCGGTGGCTCCCAGCCAATCTTGTTATGATGGCCGAGGAGGTGCTATCCACCGCCAGCAGCGAGAGACGGCGCCAAGCTGAAGGCAATCAGGTTGAACAAAATAATGAGGTCTGCCGAAACCTCGAAGATGAATTCACCCTGGAATTCGATGGAGAGAAAGTCTTCAAAACTCTGGCTGCCAACCTGATGGCCATCGAGAGGGCTCTCAGCTCCCTTCCTGAGACCCCAGAGCTACGACGAGCCAAAGCGCTCGCCCAGGCAATAATGACTCAGATCAACACCTCGGCTCTAGCTCTGGCTCGACCACCGACTCCTCCCCCAGAAGACAAGGAGAATGATGGTCAGGACCGATATCAACTGTCACATAGCCAAAACCCACCTGTTGATAGCCCACACGGCGACCACGTACAACCACCGCCCATGGGAAGGCAGAACAGGCTGTGCTCCGAGATCCGCAAGTAGACCAACAATCAAGGCAACCTCAAAAAAAGCCACAATATGTCAGCAGTAGCGCTGATCGAGATGATTCAGCTGAAGGTCGCAACCCCCACAATCATAGAAGAAGCAGGAGCCGAGATGACTATGGTGGTTTCCTCGTATTCACTTGGCGCCTGAGGCAAGTCGGATGGCTAAGGTCCTTTTGTCCAATGGGGATTGAACCATATGACGGTAAAACAGATCCCTCGCAATAGCTATGACTCTACTACACCATCGTTCGGGCGGCAGGAGGGATGAGGGGGTCATGGCCAACTATCTTTCGGTCATGCTCTCCTCATCCGCCAATAACTGGCTCTCGAGCCTACCCAGGAACTCTATCGACTTCTGGGCGTAGCTCTATTTAGCCTTCATCGATAACTATCAAGGAATATGGCAGAAACCAGAGACCCGATACAACCTCCAACGACTATGATAAAAGGAGGATGAGACACTCCGTAGCTTTATCCAAAGGTTCTCAGAGAAAAGGACTACGGTCATGGACATCGATGAGCAGGACATCATCAATTGCTTCATCGACGCCCTACACCACTCCTCCGAGTTGCACGGGGCCCTCGTAAGAAAGAAGCCAAAAACCATCGCCCGGATGATCTCCATCGTGGAAGGCTACGCTGACTATGAGGACGCTCGAAAGGAAAAGATAGAGTGGTCACACCACGAGAGCCAGTCTCGCTGGAACAAAGACGACCGCCCTCGATCCCCACAACGATAGGATGACTGACTGAGATCCTCTCGGGACAAACAAGAGCAAAAGAGGAAGACGGACAGAACTGTGGTGGCCGCCTACAGTTCACGATGCCAGGAGGATGAAGCCATGCTAGAAAGACTCGACAAACCATGCCCATTTCATCCAAAAGGCAAACACACCATGCGTTAATGCTATTCTCCACAACACTTACTCGCCAAAGAATCCCGCGGTAACCCCCGCTAAGGCAAAAGACACCAGGACGGCGATGACACCCCGAGAAAGGATAGTTAGCCCTAGGACAACAACAATTTCTAGGAGCCTCATAAAACGGTAAACATCGTCTTCAGAGGCCTCACATCTGCCGAAACTAAATGGCAGCAGAAGGTTCTGTCCTGACGCATCAATGCCGTGGAGTTCGAAGAAATCCAATAGCTATGGTGGTCCGAAGTTTCGATCACCTTCTCTCGAGATGACCAATAGACAAATGTCCCAAAGACCAGGCGCTAGACGCTATTCGTCGACCCAGTAATACTTAAAGTATGCATGAAGCGGTTCCTGATCGACGGAGAAAGCAGACTGAACATCCTCTACCGTCAGTCCCTCACAGACCTCGGCATTTCGGTCAATAGCCTCCAAAAGGAGGATAACTTCTCATTCTATGGTATTATACCTAGGCAAAGCTCGGTGCCGCTCGGCTCAATAATGCTACCGGTCACCTTCGGCTCTCGAGACAATTATCGGACCGAGTACATCACCTTTTGTGTCACAGAATACGACATCCCGTTCCACTCTATCCTCGAGAAACCAGCCATAGCCAAATTCATGGCCATCGGACACTACCCATACTTAGTACTCAAAATGCCAGGGCCTAGCGGAGTCATTGTGATCCGAGGAAATGTCAGTACTTCCCGTGCGTGCGAAAAAGATAGCCTTACCCTAGCTGAAGCTGTCGACCTATCGGCATGAATGGAGGAGACCGTCATGCAAGTCCGGGCGCATCCTCCCGAAGCCTCAAAAGTTCTAGCCAAGACACCAACCACCTCAGGAATCTCCTCCATGCCCTCAAGCACCAAGAAGATCGCCCTTTCCGACACCGACCCGATGAGAACCGTGGTCATCGGGGCAAGACTCGACCCCAAATAGGAAATCGCCCTCGTCAGCTTCCTGCGCTCTAACATGGACATCTTCACATGGAAGCCCTCCGACATGCCCGAGGCTCCTCGGGAGCTAATCGAGCATGAACTCCACGTATACCCCACCGCCAAGTCAATAAAGCAGAAGCTACGGAGATTCGCTCAAGAAAGTAAAGAGGCCATCAAAATCGAGATCACCCACCTCCTAGCAGTAGGATTCGTTCGTGAAGTTTACTATCTTGAATGGCCCGCCGATCCAGCCCTAGTGAAAAAGAAGACAGGACAATGGCGAATGTGTGTCAACTACACCGATCTAAACAAACACTGCCTGAGGGATCCCTTTGGACTTCCTCGGATAGACCAAATCATTGATTCAACAGCGAGGAGCTCTCTCTTGTGCTTCCTCGACTGCTAATCCGGTTATCACCAGATCAACCTCAAAGAAGAAGACCAAGAAAAAACATCCTTCATTACACCTTTCGGAGCATACTGCTACACATCAATGCCCTTCGGCCTAAAAAACGTAGGGGCAACATATTAGCGGGCCATCTAGCAATGCCTCTCAAAACAGATTGGCCGTGACATCAAGGCCTACGTCAATGACGTGATCATAAAATCAAGAGAAGCAGACAATCTCATCAGCACCATCACCGAGACCTTCACCAACCTACGAAAGTTTCGATGGAAGCTTAACCCCAAAAAGTGTGTCTTCGGCATACCCTCAGGGCAACTACTCAAGTTCATCATTAGCAACTAAGGCATTGAGGCTAATCTAGACAAAATCATGGCAATAATGAGGACGGAAAAACCCAATAACACCAAGAAAGTACGGAAGCTCACGGGTTGCGTGACGACCCTCGGGGAATTCATCTCCCATCTAGGGGAAAGAGGAGCCCCTTTCTTCAAATTATTAAAGGTCCTTTCATCATCTCTGAGGTAACAAGGCTAGGGACATACAAATTAACATGAGAAGACGGACAAGCAGTACTGAACTCATAGAATATCGAGCACCTTCACCGGTTTTATGCTTAAACAAAATCTTGCTAATAATCTTCTTCGATGATACATGTCCAGGCACTCATCGATCTTGGGACACCGTTTTCTTCATCGACACTACTGACTACTCCCCCTCGGACATACATCCGGGTCAGGAAGGGGTCAGCCCTCGGGCTATACACCAGTAGTCGAGTATCACTCTCGTCGACCTTGCCGACTACTTTCCCCCCAAGCATGCAACTAGGCCAGGAAGGGGTCAACCTTCGAGCTGTACACCCATAGTCGAGCGCTACTCTCGCTGACCTATGCCGATTATATCCTCCTCTGTATTGGGCACCAAATGGCTGTCGTGCATACAACCGGTTCAGGGAGAGGGTCAACTCTTTAGTCGAACAACCGCAATCGTGCACCTTGAAAAACTCACCGACCCATGCCGATTACATCCCCCTCCGTGTTGGGCACCCGATGGCTGCCAGGCATGCAACCAGACCTAGGAGAGGGTCAATTTCTTAGTCGTACACCTGCAACTGTGCATCTTTGAAGAACTCATCGACCATTACAGATTACATCCCCTTTGAGTTAGGTGACATATGGCTGCCATGCACACAACCGGACCCGAGAGAGGGTCGACTACTTAACCGTACACCCGCAGTCTCGCATCTTCATCGACTCCGCTAATAAAGCACTGTGTGGGTGGTAAACAAATACACAACAAACAGTACACAATTAATAAAGCAAATTCAAAGACTCCTTTATTTTTTTAGGACTAATTTTTTATAGGAGCAAGACTACTTCAAAGAAGGGGGCACAGCAACAAGTACATTACTTCAAAGAAGGGGACACAACCTCCTTCGATCAAGAGAAGAAAAATAACCTAGCGGCCAGAGACAGCATTCTGCAAAGCAAATGCAATAGCTATAAGAACCGATGTTCTCATAGCAACTCTGCACGCTGTAACATCAACCTATCATGATTGCCATGAGCACCGAGGATCCCGGGGGCTACCACTGTGGCAGCAGTGACTCTGCGCAACCCTCAACTTCACTGGAGGAGATTGTCACCGACCCTGAGAGATCAGCACAAATGGAGAGCAGTATTGGCTCGACCTCAGTGGTAGGGTCAGATACCTTCCTAGGATGCCTGCATCGGCGGACATCTCTAGCTCTTCTCGCAGGATCGAGAGTCTACCTTGGCATCCTGCTGTGATGACGAAGGTAAGAGTCATGCACTACGCGAGTGAAGATGAAACAAATTCACACTAAGGATCGACATACTGGACGAACCTGACGGTTTGAGATCAGAGTAGCCAGTTTCACGGTCAAGCCAGCACATCGCGGATCCATAAAGTAGCAAGTGACATGATGAGGACATCGCCCACAATGACAGAGACATTCCTCACTATATAATTCTATGACCAATCACTCGCTCACGTGCCCGAAAGCTTCATTATGAGTTGTATTCTTTTCTTACTATCCATACTGATATGAATAGGGATGGAATGCTATTTATGGGTGATATTTTGATCCTTAGGAACCATAGCAACGATAAGGAACTATCGGCCAGAATGCGCAAGCAGACCAACCAATCGGCCGATGAAGAGGAGCGTAAAGCCAAGCCAACAGTGGACAAGGACCTATCGGTCGGGACGCTCGAGCTATCGGCCAGGGTACCCGAGCAAATCGACCAATCGACCGATCCCGACCTCCGATCGGCCGATCCCGACCCCGACTCCGATCACGACCCCGACTCCAACTCTGACCTATCGGCCAGGACGCCCGAGCAGACCGACCAATCGGACCCCGATCCCGATCCTGACTCCGACCTTGACATCGACCTATCGGCCGACCTCAACTCCAACCC
>KE372728.1:366845-379628 GCA_000418225.1 Zizania latifolia | reverse complement strand
TACCCGAGTTTGGTAGGAAATCTAAGTCCTACTCAGGATAGAGTCCTGAGCTGTTAGGCTCACCTCCTGAGTATATAAAGGAGACGAGACCCCCTAGAGGCATCTAAGCTTTTAGCCATCTAGCATATTTTTCTTGCTTTCGACGCTTCAAGTCTTGATAGCTTGATTGCGTCGTATTGTAAGATCCACCATCATATTATACACCAAAACACTGGACGTAGGGCTATTATCCTCTAGAAGGCATGAACCAGTATAAACCTTGGCTCTTGTGTTATAGAGTTGACCATCGGATTCGAAGGCGTTGCGCTTCCCTTACACACATCTAATCACCACCTCTGGTACCCCCATGGGTGGACTGGCCAGTGATTCACCGATAAGACCTTGCCATCGTCACCGTCGTTGCCTCCTCCCCTCCTTATGGTTAGGTGTGCCTAACACTAATCATAGCTGATGCAATAATTTGGCAAAAAGGGAAGAAAAATGATGAATTTTTTCATGCACTACTACTTAAATATGAATGTAAATTATATATGTTTGGTGTGTAATATTACATGTATTTTGTTATTTTACATAGGGCATAGCTAGCATATACATGAGGGTAGCCTTCAAAATGATTTTTTATAATAAAAACATCAATTGTGACAGATGGTAATTATGACCCGTCATAGATAACTCATCTGTGATAGGAGCTAAACTAGCTAGCTTTGGGGTGATCCTCATCTAGGGATGAAAACAGAGCGGAAAATTTTCGTCCGTTCTGGAAAAAGGAAACAAAGCCTTTTATATGGAAACAAAAACAGAAACGACAAATCTCGGAACGGAAATGGAAATATATTTTTTATCCGAAAACAAAAAGTAAAATAGAACAATTATTTTTGATGGAAACAGAACATTACACGTAATAAAAATAGAAAAATTATGTTTCCACTGTTTGTTTACTACACTACATAAAATATTTGCTTTTGCTTACACATTATATAGAACTTTAAAACTATCGTCTCTTCATAAAATATTAAAATATTTAAATTAAATTAATATATGATTGTTTGCTAAAAAACTAAATAGTATATGTTCATTAGAACCGAAGTTTTCTATAAAGCCTATTTTTGCTTAATTATATATGCTTATCATTTATCATTATGTATATAAATTGAACCTTTTATTGGTTTGTTATACTTTTTCACATATTTTTTCTGATAGATATCTGGTTTTATATTCGTGTTGATCCACTCCTTATTCAGTCCATATTCATTTTTAGTATTATTCGCTTTCGTATTTCTTTTTGGCATATTCGTGTTTGTTTTTGTTTTCATTAAAAATATAGAAAAAGATACGATATCACTTATTTATGTCTATTTTCACTTTGTTCTTATCCTTACACTCATATGTGACTAGTATTTATTATTAATCAGCATAACCATAGATGGCAATACTGTAACGGTTGGTTACCAATTATAGATGAGTTTACACATCACTAACCAATAAATAGTGACGGTAAGCTCATCTGTTATAGATATGAGTTATCGCGTGTCACAGATGAAAGGTTATGTGTGGCAAAATGTACAATTTCTCAAAAGGAAAATGCCTTCTTTTTCTTAAAAAGCACAAACAAGCGTGACATGCTAGGCAAGAACTAACAACACATCAATGTGGCTTTTCAATTATAGAGTCATGTAATTCACTGAAATGGCAATGCACTGGAATTAGTTACACGTTTTTGGAGAAAACGAGCCCATTATTGATGCGGTGATGCCTAAATGAAAACAGAGCCCTGAGCCCGCGCACTTAGAGCATCTTCAAGAGTACCTCTAAAATTTGACTCCCTATATAGCCTTTTGGGATTCTTTTTTAGATACAAATCACTTTAAATGTGTTTCTCTCCAACAGAGTCTCTAAATTTGAATCTCTGTGTATGCTCCCTAAAAGTAGGGAGTGAAAGAATCAATTTTGGGGATCCTTTATTTTTGGGAGCCATTTAGAATATCTGTTGGAGCTGATTTTTTCAGTTGTAATCCTAAAAATTTAAGGAATGGAGCTTTTTAGAGCTTCTCTTAAAGATGCTCTTACGTCGTCAGTACGCCTAGATAAGTTGAACCATGTGTTGGATGATGCCCAGCAGCAGCTTGAGTTGACACATGTAGCTTCAACGTCCCATTAGTTGTCGTCGACATCTCCTCTGGCGTCATCTAACCACGTTCACCTTTCGCCATTGATGCGGCCTTGAACCTCGCGTAGATGGTCCCCTCTATAGAATCCCCTCGTCCTCCACACCAGCACCTGTGATATGAGAGCGCCAAAGAACGTCATCGCCATCTCCATCAAGAACGGCGCCCTGAAGCAGCGCACGCACGTCTGGTCCACGCCGGCTCCACCATGCTGCCTGCAGGACGCCTTGGTGTCGTACAGCGCTCTGGTGACGTGCTCGTCAAATATGTAGGTGCCGACGGTTACTATTAGAAAAGTGGATTTTTATCTGCGCTTTTAGTATCCATTTTAATTCAAGTTAAAACTAAAAGTTATTTGTAACGGTCAGAAAAGAAAGAAAGTCGAGGATATGTATAACCGGTACTAATTAAGAGTTTTAGTACTAGGTCAAACCATCTAGTACTAAACTAATTAGTACCGATCGGGATCCTTAACCAGTTATAAAAACTTATGCATTAGTACTGGCTGGAGAGATCAACCGTTACTAATAAGTTTAATGTCGAGTGGTCTTCCGACCCGATACTAAAAGCTACCGTGCAAAACCCTTTAGTACCGAGTGATGAGGCCACTCGGTACTAAACATTCCTGTTAATATAACCGATTACCCCCAAAATCACTTGTTCTGTATTTCTGCCTCTATTCTTCAGTTCTTCTTTTGTCTGTGCGACCAGTTCATCCGCCCAGCCCACCGCCCATCATCGATTGATAGCAAGCATCGACATGGCAAGTCGACTATGTGATCAGCATGGCAATGCCGCCGGACATCGCGCGACCAGCAGTAGGCCCGCAGTTGCTAAGGTATGTCGTTTTTCTCATTTTATGTCTATTTTAGGCTTGATCGAACACTGTATTCTCAGATGTTATTTTTTAGCCGGTCTGTACTGCAATGCAAATGTGTAGAAGTAGTAATCCATGTATCCAATATTAGTACTGTAATGCAAATGTGATTTCTATTTTTACGCTGGTTGACCAGTACTGCAATGCAAATGCTCCAATATTAGTATCGATTATGCAATGCAACTTAGTTTAATTTATAAATACAGGTGACATAATACAAATTAATTTGACAAATGCAAATGAATATGCAATGCATATTAGTTTGTCAAATGCTAATATATATGCAATGCAGATTGGTTTGACAATTGCTAATGCAATGCAAATTATCGATGTTATATTTTTTAGTACCGACATATGATTCGAAGTCTTGCCTAATTAAAACCAATCATTTACTAAGACGTCACATGTTACATATAATTTCCTAGATGATATATATTGCATATTCTATTTATAGCTAGCACAATCATTACAAACTTATACGATGTTATCTTATTATTCTAGTTTCTACCAAAAAGCTTTATCAATGTCCATAACATTTATGATGGTGATAATTTTTGAGATATTAACAACAGATGGCTACACAAATATTGTCGATATTTAAAAGTCTAGAGATAGGTTATGCCTAGAAAAAAAGGTGGTTTGTATTTGCTAGCCGAATAGCGTTAGTAGAAGGAGAGTTCATGGTGTTAACAATGAAAACTCATTGTCTGCTATGGTTGCCATTTTTAATAGTTATAGCGAAGAGAAAATAATACAAGCTATAAAAGTAGACACAAGTGATAGTGGTATCTATAATAAACTCACATTACTTATTATGTTTTACAAATCCAAATTGAAAAAGAAAATCCAGATTTGTTTTAGAAATCCAAATTGAAAAGGACATCCAAATTTGTTTTACAAATCCAAATTAAAAAAGGACATCCAAATTTGTTTTAGAATTCCAAATTGAAAGAGAACATTCAAATTTGTTTTACAAATTCAAATTGACAAAGAACATCGAAATCTTTGGCGATGAACATTGACCAGGTTGCCATCAAGGATCTTGTCGTGCCAATTGTGCTATGCAGTTCTAGAGGTGCCGAGACCAGCGGATCCATCATCTTTAGGTCACTAGCGGTGTTTCTTCGATTTAGCGGATGAGATGGGACATCCTCTTAGGAATTAATAAGGGGACATAGATGCTTCAACCGATAATAACAGTAGGCAGTGACACTGCGAAGGCATGGGTGATTTGCACCACTTCCTAACTGATGCAGTTTATTTGACTATGCCCATGAGTGCGCGTGGTGTTTCAGACAATCTATGGGCTTGTTTCGTTGAACATTGTAGGGCAAGGCGGGGGATGAAACCCTATGAATGGGATGATGTCGAGTGACATCCAACTAATAGCCTCCAACGAAACGCATCGTGTCGAACGTCTAATGTCTAGTCGTGTACATAAATCTACTACTGGAAATTGGGCTCGTGGCTCGTGAGCCAGCTTGGGCTTGCAGTGGCCCACGAGCTGAGCATAAGACACCACCTTAGCTCGTTAGCGCAACGAGTCGAGCCTATGCTTGCACAAGTGACTTGTTGGTTTAGCTCATCACCTCTAACTAGGGTTTCCCCATCGATTGTCTCTAGTACTCTAGATGACCAACAACCTCTAGGTCTCTAGCTAGCCTCTCGGTGACCAATAGTCGGCCAACTGTCATGTCACCGCTCTAGTCTAAAGTCTAGACTCCTCATCCGTGCCGCCGCCAGCGTGGCATCGCCTAGAGCCTGACCCCACACCGTCACCTCCCCGACTAGCCTACTTTGCTTTTGTCGCCAATTGAATACACCGGTTCATGAAAAGCTGACTTGCTTGTCCGCCATCTTAATATGTTTGTTGCACTTGCACCTGATGTAGTGATGTTTCTTTTGTTGAGATTTAAGAATGCTGTCACAAGCTTTCCGATGTTCATTGGGTTTGGGGTTAATGAGTCATTGACTGATTATGGAGGGAAATACAAGGAAAAAGCATGGCTTGCTGTTGCAAAAGATTTTTCTAAGGACACAATGACAACTTATGATTTTGATAAGGCCCTCCTTGCTTTGGTTTTAATTCATCTAAAGTACAAAACAAAGTGCATTCTATCATCTATGGCTAGGTGAACTGAGCTGGTGAGCTATTGGGTAGGGAGCAATGGGGAGCAACGAGGAGCAAGGGGAAGGGGAGTGGCGATGGGGAGCAATGAGGAGTGATGGCGGGAAGTAGTGAGAGAAGGAGTGGCATATGGGCTAGGGGACTTCTTTTGCTTTTGGTGGCGATGGAGTGGTGGATAGCGGCCTGGCAAAGCGGCAGACAACGACGTGGTGGAAGTGGGTGGGAAGAAAATAACATGAGAAGAAAATCGTATGAGAAGAAAATCGTACCATCCTCAAATCAAATAAAAACATGATATGCTTATTCTCATACCAAACAAATCTAAAAAAAAGAGAAACCATTCTATTTAAAAAAATAAGATCGAACCTTTCATTCAAATCGTCTCGAAACAAAACACACCCTAACATAACACTTAAACAAATGAATAATGAATAATGAGTAGAAGGAAAAGAGAAACAAAGAACACAAAGCAGTCCCAAAAGCCCAAAACCCTAGCTCCGCGTTCGGCTCCTCTCTTGAGTCTTGCCACAGCCGTTCCCCCGTTCGTTTCTCACCAGCTATGGTGCTCGGTCTCTACACCTTCGACGACATTGGCGCCGACGGCGCCCCCCGCCTCAACGCCGCCGCCGACGAGAACCTGGTCCGCGTCGAGCGCACCGCCGCTGTTGCCCTCGGCCCCCGCGCGCCGGAGCCCCCCGGCACACTATTCCTCACCACCAGGTAGCTCATCGCGAACGCTCTCCCCTTCCACTTTCCCATCTAGTTGAACCATTGTCTCTGACGCGGAGCATGTGCGCGTTTTTATGGTTTGAGCTAGGAGGGTGATTTGGGTCAGTGAGGCCGACAAGGGCAAGGCCTACGCGGTGGACTTCCTCGCCGTCTCTCTCCACGCCGTCTCGCGCGATCCCGAGGCGTACCCTTCTCCGTGCATCTACACGCAGGTAATTTTGCCCTACAATTTCAGATAGCTTGCGATGAACATTTGATGTAGAATATTCATGGGGACAGGCTGATCAGCTGTAGATTCATATCATTGATAGATTTGAGACCAACATATGCAGATTGGAGTAATCTGAATGAGGATACATGCGCTGTGTGTTACTAATTTAGTTGTTAATTTAGTTTTGGAATTGGCAGATAGACTAGTGGCTTAGTTAATATTACTGCGATTGATTTTCTTCGAAAGAAAGATACTGGGATTTATCATCATGGTTGATTGCTTAGCAAGTTTGTTTATCATGGCTCCTTTTCAACTGGGTACTGATGTATGGTACACTTCTGTTTCTTATGTTGTTTGGCATTTATCTTTTTGATCTTATAGCCTTTGTTGATTTCAGTTTGTATGCAGCAAACACAAGTAAAAGTGATTCTGCTACTAGCAAAGTGGGAGTAGCAAATAGATAAAAGATAAATGTTTACTAAATTGTTTGAGGGAATGTCTGAACATGATTGATCACATGTAGAATTTTTGCGATCATGATAGATTTGGCACATAAGGTTTTAACTCAGATTGTGTCAACTGGGGTTAGACATGTGCACATGGGGAGCAGGTCAGAACTAGACTGGGATGAATCGGGCCCAGGCCCAAGCCCTGTGTCGGGTTCATCTTAGAGTTAGGGTGTGTTAGGATTTGATAGATTTGAGTTAGGATTAAGTCAGATTTGAATCAGATTAGGTTTAAGAGTTTGATTGGTACTTTTGTGTTATGTTCTCGGTAGAGTAAGGGCAGTGTTCAAGTAGGTGCTAGGCGCTAGTCGGGCGGTGACTCGGCGCGTAGCGCCTAGAGCCGCCTAGGTGGCGCTTAGGTTTTGCCCTACTCTCTCTTATATCTAGCGTTTCTCCTCTCTATTTCCCTTGTTCTCTCTTATATCCAGTGTTTCTCCTCTCTATTCCCCTCCCCTTTCTTCAATGGGTTAATTATTTCTGTGTCACTGTTATTTGTCAAGTTTCAGCCGGTGCCATTACTATTCACGTATTTGCTTCCACGCCATTACTATTTCGTGATACTTCTTCTCATGCCATTTTCTACGTCTCTAGCGCATACGGGCCCACCACTTTTTCCGTATTGCCAATCTTACCCCTGTCATCTCTCTCTCCCCCTATTACTACTCGCCGGTGCTGCTCCTGGCGTGTCCTTTCCCCCGATGCCGCAGCGCACCCAGCATCCCTATCTACCCAACAAGTGGCGTGGCGGGAGCAGGAGCTACTGTTGAACGGCAAGGAGGCGTGGAAGGCACGGAGCAGCCGGGGCAAAGACGAGGACGAGCCCTACCTCTTGGGCTTCATCGTCGCCAAGCTCGTCGGCCTCCGGTACTACTCCGATGCCCGCAAAATCACCACCCGCGAGAATGTCGGCCTCATCCGCGAGCCCTCAACTACCATCCACGTCCTCAACCACCGCGCAACGCTCGGTGGCAGATCCGGCCGCGCATGGCTCTCTACCTCTCCTCTCGGCTCCCGCTCTCTATCTCTTCCCTCCTCGGGCCGGTCGCCAAAAGCCTCGGCAGCATCGCGCCCAGCTGCCTCGGCGCCACGGTCAACCACCTAGGTGTCGTGGTTGACCGCGTAGGCATCTGGGCCGTCTAGCTTGCCGACTTGAGGCACATCGCGGCGGCACCCTGGCGCCCAGCGCCTAATGGGCGCCTAGGTGGTGCCTAGCGCCAACTTTTAGAACACTGAGTAAGGGTCTGAAGACTAGGGAATAGGGCACTCGCCCTCTAATAGCTCTAGCAAAGCTTCTCCCTACCAAGCTAAGAGAGGCTCTGAGGTTTATGGCTAACTTTAGGGCTACCTATATATGTAGGGAGGACTAACTTAACATAGAAGGAACTAATCCCCACTATTATGGAAACCAATCTAATCTCTATCTGTAATTCCTAACTAATACCAATACCTTCCTAACTAATATATTTAATACCAAAACAACTATATCTCTATCATAGTGACCTAGCATATTATTTAGGAAATACATATTATTATTATGGAAGCCAAACTCTTTTCTAATGGCAATGGCATGGCTGCATGCTACAGTACCGCGCGCTACAGTACCGTGTCCACAACAATCTGTTAGGTCAGAGTTGAATCAGATTAAGTTGAGCTAGACGCAGAGTCAATAAACTGATAAAGTTAATCTTTTCCTAGCCCTTCTCTCTGTCAGCTCTACCCCTATATCTCAATACAATCACGAAGAACACAGGATTTGCAAACTACAAGATGTATTTGTGTTGCTCTGTTGTTATGGCTGTTTTAGCTTTTATTTATAGGTTGATGAAGATTACAAACATAGGAAGAGTTAAAGGAATTACAATAGGTATACAAAACTAATCCTACTAGAAAACCTTCTAATCCTAAAAGGAAATACTATAGAAACCTACTAGGACTCCTATGCACAGGATTACTAACATTTCACTTCCTAATCCTATGCACTTACTATACTTTCTCAACACCAATCTTTGCACGAAGCTCTAAGAACTTGACACATGCAAGTGGCTTCGTGAACAGGTCTACCAACTACTCAGTTGAACTGGTGAACTCGATGTCAATCTTCCCGCCTTTAATGCACTCTCGAATGTCTATGTGCTTGCTTCTATCATGATAGACGAGATTCCTTCACAAGGAAATGGTGGACTTGTTATCTATCTTCAATTTTACGTGTTCTGACTCATTGCCAATGATGTCACTCGGTACGCGCACAAGCTAAATTCCCCTACACGCTGCGGTGGATGCAACAATGTACTCAACCTTAGGGATGGCAATTGTACCCGATTACTTGTTTATCTGTGGGTAAAAGCATAGTTATCAAGGCGTCGCTAAAGCGTCGCTTTAGCGACAAGGTGGTCGGCGGGGGTAAGGCGTTTCGACACCTTACCCCCAGGGTGCTCCCTCGCGTGGCCTAGCGTGCAGAGGGCCCGGCACGACGCAGATCTAGCACGGACAGGCTAGATCCGATGCGGAGAGGCCAGGTGGGGTCGGGCACAGCGCGGAGAGACGCACGGCGCGGGCGCAGCGTAGCGCGGTGTAGGCAGGCACGAGCGACGCGCGGCGAGGCCAGGCTAGGCGTGGCGCGGAAGGGGGGGAGAGTAGAGGGGAAGAGGCATGGTTCTTAAGGCGGTAAGGCGAGGCGCGGCGACCTACCCCCTTCCAGTCGCCTAGGCGAGTTAGGCGCGCGGCGAGACGACGTCATGCACACATCCTAACATATAAATACTGTAGATTTTAGTAGTGGTGTAACATATAATTATCTTAGTATTTCTAATGATATAACCTCTCATCTTCTCTTCTCTTCTCTTGTCCCATATAGCAATCTACATAAAGAAACAAGCTTACATTTAGTATCTATAAAAGAAAAGGCACACAACAATCTTGAATAAAGTAAAAGCATGTTAGTGACCAAAATAAGATATAAGTAGCAACACAAATGCGCGACAATACGACATTAAGAGTAGCATTACATAAGTCCACAAGACCACAACCATAAACTCAAAGTCCAATAACATAGTAGCAAGTACAACACAAAAGTAGCAAAATGCAACTCTCAAGTCTCATCTCTCAAATCTGAAATCTCAATAGCCATCATCAAAGTCTTCAGCTATATTTGTAGCTTCCATGTTCTGTCCATCATTATTGGAACTATTGGGATCATCCTCACAATCAGTCACATCCGCATCATCATGTGGATCTTGATCTTCTTCCTCTTCTTCATTTTCAATCATGGGTGTATCGTTTCTTGCACGCTTATAGGTCAATATCTCATTCTCACCCCGAGTAGTTCTATGAGCTCTCCTTGGAAAATGATGACCTTGAAGCGAACATGAAGCACCAACAGCTTCATCAACAAGCTCCCATGTAATACCATTATCACACCCACGACCACCTTGAGGAGGTTCATGCAATGAATCAGCCCACTCATTGTTCCAATCAAACTCAATGACTAAAGTGTTAGAGAGAACACTCGCATAGTTTAGAGGTGACACTCAGAGTTGGGGCAATTTTTCATTTTTTTACTGGAATACTATGAACTGCCACACTCCCCAAGGGCTGGGGATACATTTTTATACAAGCTAGCTGCTGCCATACTGCTAATATACAGTCAATGCAAAGTGCTCTTAACTGCCTAAAAGCTAAAGGGAAGAATATATTCTGCTGTAGTGCAGAATATATACTCTTAACTGCCTAAAAGCTGAAGGGAGGAATATATTCTGCTGTAGTGCAGAATATATACTCTTAACTGCCTAAAAGCTGAAGGGAGGAATATATTCTACTGCAGTGCAGAATATATACTCTTAACTACCTAAAAGCTAAAGGGAGGAATATATTCTGCTGCAGTGCAGAATATATACTTTTAACTACCTAAAAGCTGAAGGGAGAAATATATTCTGCTGCAGTGCAGATATGCTGCTGCTGCAGAATATATGCTGCTGCAAGACCACCTTGCAGCTGCAGCAAGACCACCTTGCAGCTGCAGCAAGACTTATCCCAACATTTCTCCCTCTAAGTCTTGTGCGGTGTCTTCTGGGGAATTCGAACCATCCCAATCCTGGCGCGAAGCTCCTGGAACTTGACCCTTCCAAGGGACTTGGTGAGAAGATCAGCAAGTTGATCTTTGGTGTTGATGTAGCTTGCCTTGACGCTCTCTTCCTCCAAACAGCCACGGATGAAGTGGTACTTCACTCTGATGTGCTTGCTGCGCTCATGAAAAACGGGATTCTTTACCAAGGCCAGAGCGGACTTGCTATCCACTCTGAGCTCCACTGCTCCACTGCTTCAATGTCCCTGCCGAGGAGATCACTAAGCAGCCGAGCGAGCCAGAGAGCTTGAGTCGATGCAGAGGTGGCTGTGATGTATTCTGCCTCGCAACTAGACATAGCCACCACCTGCTGCTTGACCGACTGCCAGCTGATCAAACACTTGCCAAGAAAGAACAGCGTCCCGCTGGTGCTCTTGCTTGTGTCGATGTCGCCGGCGTGATCACTGTTGCTGTACCCGATGAAGTGCGCCGCACCGGGGCACCTCGGGTAGTACAAGCCGTAGTCGAAGGTCCCCGCGACATAGTGTAGAGTCCTCTTTACGGCCTGCTGATGCTCCGTCGTCGGTCGCTGCATGAACCGACGAATGTAGCCAACTGCGAACACCAAGTCCGGTCGCGTGTGGACAAGGTAGCGAAGGCTGCCCACAATGCGCCGGTACTGCGTCGCATCCACCTCCTTCGCCGTGCTGTCACGACTTAGCTTCAGCCTTTCCTCTATAGGAGTGTGGGCTAGATTGCAGTCAGTGAGTCCGCCCAGCTCGACGATGTGCTTGGCGTAGGCGGTCTGACGGAGCGTGATCCCAGAGTCGTCCTGGTGCACCTCGATCCCCAGGTAAAAGGAGAGGCCCTAGGTCACTCATCTAGAAAGTGGCCTTCATTTTCTCTTTGAATGCAGCCACCTCCTCGTTCTTGGTGCCGGTGATCACCAAGTCATCGACGTAGACACCCACCAGCAGGGCGTTGCCTCCATTGCCCCGCCGGTAGATGGCCGTCTCGTGCGGGCTTTGCTCGAATCCCATCCTCTTCAGCGTGGAGTCTAGCTTGGCGTTCCACGCCCTCGGCGCCTGCCGCAAGCCGTAGAGGGCCTTGCGTAGGCGAAGAACCTTGTTCTCCTTGCCGGGAATGACGAATCCCGGCGACTGGCGAACGTAGACTTCTTCCTTCAAGTCACCATTGAGAAAGGCGGACTTAACGTCCATGGGATGGACCTGCCAACCTTCCTGAGCTGCCAGTGCGAGGAGAACACGAATAGACTCCATCCGCGCAACAGGTGCGAAGGCGTCGTCGAAGTCGACTCCCTCCTGCTGGACGAAGCCGCGTGCTACCAGCCGAGCCTTATGTTTGACCACCACCCTGGCCTCATCCTTCTTGAGCTTGTACACCCACTTAAGGGTGATGGCACGGTGGCCGGCTGGAAGATCAGCCAGCTCCCACGTTTGGTTTTGCTTGACGGCGTCCATCTCCTGCGGCATCGCGGCGCGCCAGGCCGCGTCTCCCTCCGCCTCAGCGAAGGAGCGTGGCTCACCGTCGTCGTGCGCCAAGTGCAGCTCCGCCTCCAAGTCGTGCTGCGCCAATCTAGGAATAGGCTGCTTGCCGAGGATGTTGTCCATGGTGCGGTAGCGCAGAGGCTCATCATCGTGGTAGACGTCGACGCGGTCCTCGTCGTTTGCCAGTGGAGTGGCAAACTCCACCGCACGCTGCTCGTCATGGACCGAAGCTGTAGATGCTGATCCCGAATGTGTGGGCGCCGGTGTAGGAGAGCGGGACGTGGCTGGTGCTAGAGGTGGTGGACTCGCCGGAGCTGATGGCGTGCCAGGTACCGGAGCAGGTGAACTCGGTGAAGATGAGCTGCTAGCTCCCCCTGTTCCCTCGAAGTGGACGTATTCGACGACGAAGTCGCTGATCGTCGAAGTCGAACCGTCATCCACCATCTTGCCCCACGTCCAGCCTCGCTCTTCATCGAACACGACGTCACGCGAGATGCGGACGCGCTGTGTCGCAGGGTCGAGGATGCGGTAGGCCTTGGTGCCCTCCGCGTAGCCGATGAAGACCCCTCGCGTGCTCCGGTCGTCGAGCTTGCTGACGT
>KE372728.1:343033-357530 GCA_000418225.1 Zizania latifolia | reverse complement strand
GCATTAGGTCAGAAAAAACTTGGCCTTCTTGCGTGAATATCTTCATTCTCATGCCAGAGGGCAGAATATTCACCTTTTCCTTATTTTTAGTGTGATTTTCCACATGTCATGGTTTTAAAGAATAAAGATATCTAAGCAAGGGTCTAAAGTTAGGAAGGTTTTCAGTAGGATTTGCACTCGGTTTCTCTTGTTTGATAGTAATTAGTGTATGGTTGATAATCTAAGAAGTCTACTTTTTGAAGTTTGTGTTTGCGGTGGACTAATAATGTGGGATCAAGTACCAGTGGAGGAAGAAGCAACTGGCTGGTTGCCTAGCTGGTTAATTGTCCTAGTTTGTTACTATTTCTAGTTTGTTTGGGAATTTATCTTCTATTTCATAGCTTGTCTCTGGTTTCTTACTTATCCTTTTGGCACCTAACCTATAGAGGTGGCATATATTAGCGACGGCAGCAACTAATAAACCAAAAAAGAGCTTTGCCATGTCACCGTAGCCTGCATGGCACAAGTGGAATTGGTTGCAAAGAGCATGATTCACTTAACCAAATGATCAGACTTTATGCTCATTCTAGTGGATTAATGAGTTATGTTTCATGGATTTTATTATTGTGTGAATTTGACTTGTGAGTTGCACATGACTTGCTGCTTTTCGATATACTTGTTTGTGTGTCAATCATCCTGAGCTGTGTGCCTTAGTTTTGCATAATGTCTTTCTACCTGGTGACTGTTGATTGCTATTTTTTTACTTTCATAGTTATCTTTAGGTTAGTGTATGCTGACAATATTTAGTATTAATGTGTTGTCTTATATGAGCGATGAACCCTTGAAATTTACTTTGAATGTCAGTTGCCTAATTTTCTGGCATCTGTTGGAGAAATTTCACATGCATTGGGTTTATGCTAATTCAACACTATTTTGCTTTCCTTTTTGACCAGGAACTAACACATGGGATCGTTTTGAGTTCCGCATCCACAAGCGGGTGATTGATCTCATCAGCTCCCCAGATGTTGTGAAGCAGATCACCTCCATTACCATCGAGCCAGGTGTTGAGGTTGAGGTGACGATTGCCGATGTGTAATGCTAAATTAGCACTACGTTAGAGCTGTTTTGTTTTCGCTTAGGTCTCTGTTTGGATTACCATGCGTGTAACAAACATCCAATTGGTTTAGTGTTATGGTCTTATATATGCCCGGATGTTATGGATGTTTTCATGTATGAGGTGTGTAACTTGCCGGTTTTGCTTCAACCATCAAATTTGGTATTTTTGTTAAATTTTGGGGTGATGTCTGAATGAATGTCTTTATAGTAGCTTGATGTCTCTAGTGTCATTTTGTTCTGCATGTACACTCGCCTCAGTTTCCGATTCTGATCTATTCCGGTGGTGTGTGGTGTTATGGCTAGCCCATGTCATATCCTATTCATTATATACGAATACGGTTATAAATATTTATTGGTTATAAATATTTATTATTTATCGGTACATGTTTTATAAATATTTATTGGCACAAAGTGAAGATAGATATAGATATATATTTACAACCACATAGTTAACAAATATTTAACAGTGATTCCATATAAATCCAACATTTTACCATATATAGTATTAAAGTCCAGTAAAACTATTACTAATTATTACAACATGTCTAATTGTGTAAATTCTTATGCGTGATTTTAGTTTTTAACTTTTGGTAGTAGCTTCATAGCTAGGACGCTGACTAAGTACAATGAACGATCACATGAAATTAATAGGACGCTTTGCAACAATTGTTTCGTACTTTGGGGGCAACTAGGGACCGAATTATTCATGTTCATATCCAATAAATTATAAATATAGATATCTGTATTCGTATCCGAATTAAATATAGAGGATAAATGGAAATATTCGAATTCGTTTGATAAATATGGATATAGAAACGGATATCCGAATTTTTGCTGAATGTGGATATGAAAATAGATATATCCGTATTCGTTTTAGGATTTCACATAGATCAGACTTTTAGAAACTCAGGATGACATATCATCATTATATTAATATGTGTAGTTTATTTATTCTTTATGTAATTATAAAATACTAAAGTTAATGGGGTTTTCTAGCAGTTTAAGGCAGTAAGATATTTGTAACTTTGTTTCAGCTTGAAAATTTTTCTACACTCAATATACAACATAACTTATTCCACGTAATTTTTTTGCATTTTTCTAGGTCTGTTTGCTATTTTTAATTCATTAATTGTGTTTCTAGGATTTAAACTGAAATAGGTGAAATTTGAACTGCAAATGCCTGAAATAATGCACCAAAATTTATAGAAAAATCATATTCATGTTTTTTAGTCTATTTTTAGTTCTTATTCACTAAATTGAAAGAAATTCAAAAAAAATCTAGGTTGCGACACTCGATCAGCAATGTGTTGCTTAATGGTTTTTTAATTCTAAAAAAACAAATAAAGTTTAAAAAACATAAGACTTATCATGGTGTTATGATATGATATGTAGATACTGCAATAAAAAATTAAAAATATTTCAAAAAAATTATCACGTAGAATGTTAAGAAACCGGAGATTCTCCGAGGAGAAATTAAGGTTTAGAGAAGTAATGGGTTAGGGTTGAAAGCAAATCGATGGTTAAATCTTTGTTTGAACTTAAAAAAAATTTATAATAAAAATACAACATAGCTTATTCCATATAAAAATTTGATATTTTTGTAGGTCAGTTTACTATTTTTAATTCATTAAGTGCGTTTCTAGGATTTAAATTGAAATAGGTGAAATTTGAACTGCAAGTGCCTAAAATAATAAACCAAAAATTATAGAAAAATTATATTTATATTTTTGAGTCTATTTGTAGGCCTTACCCACTAAATTGAAAGAAATTTTGAAAAATCTAGGTTGCGACGCTCGATCGACAATGTGAAGTTTAATGATTTTTTAATTTAAAAAAACCAAATGAAGTCTGAAAAATACGAGACTTGTCATGGTGTTATGATATAATATGTAGATGCTATGATAAAAATTTAAAAATATTTCAAGAAAGTTGTCACATAGAATGTTAAGAAATTAGAGATTCTCCAAGGAGGAATTAAGATTTAGAGAAGAAATGGGTTATGTTTGGAAGTAAATCGATGGTTAAATATTTGTTTGAACTTAAAGCTTTTTTTACAATCAAAATATAACATACCTTATTCCACGTAAAAATTTAGCATTTTTCTAGGTCAGTTTACTATTTTTAATTCATTAAGTGTGTTTCTAGGATTTAAATTGAAATAGGTGAAATTTGAACTGCAAGTGCCTGAAATAATGAACCAAAATTTATAGAAAAATCATATTCATATTTTTTAGTCCATTTGTAGGCCTTACCCACTAAATTGAAAGAAAATTTGAAAAATCTAAGTTGCGACACCCGATCGGCAATGTGAAGCTGAATGGTTTTTTAATTCTAAAAAAACAAATGAAGTCTGAAAAATATGAGACTTGTCATGGTGTTATGATATAATATGCAGATGCTGTGATAAAAATTTAAAAATGTTTCAATAAAGTTGTCACGTAGGATGTTAAGAAACCGCAGATTCTCCAAGGAGGATTTAGGGTTTAGAGAAGGAACGGGTTAGGTTTAAAAGCAAATCGATAGTTAAATCTTTGTTTAAATTTAATTTTTTTTACAATTAAAATACAACATACCTTATTCCATGTAAAATTTTAGTATTTTTCTGGATCAATTTACTGTTTTTAATTCATTAAGTGTGTTTCTAGGACTTAAATTGAAATAGGTGAAATTTAAACTGCAAGTGTCTGAAATAATAAACCAAAATTTATAGAAAAATCATATTCATATTTTTGAGTTAATTTGTAGGCCTTACCCACTAAATTGAAAGAAATTTTAAAAAATCTAGATTGCGATACTCAATCGGCAATGTGAAGCTTAATGATTTTTTAATTCTAAAAAAAAGTCTAAAAAACACAAGACTTGTCTTGTTGTCATGAGATTATACGTATATGCTGTGATAAAAATTTAAAAATATTTCAAGAAAGTTGTCTATAATTTATAGTCAAGAATTCTTGTATTAACTGCTAATTTGGTATACTCGGCACTTTTGACTTTTGGAAAATTTATAAAACGATGAACATCCGAATGCGGATTCATTTTAAGTTAAACTGAGTAAACATCCGAATGCGGTTTCGTATTCGAATTATCCGTTTTGTATTTATATCTGAAAACATTCGAATTCATATTCGTATTCGAAGTAAAATATGGTAAATAGTGCTATCCGGATTCGTTTCCATGCGTATCCGATCCGAATCCATCCCTAGGGGCAACTCAATCCAATTTCCTGTATGATCTTTTATATGGCTTCTATCAAATGCAAATGATCAAAGAAATACAGGAGCGTGAATCTCATCCAAAAAGCCTACAAACAATATATGGAAGACTATTAGACCTCAGAGACCTCTTATGCAAAAGAAGTTGGAAAAGAAAAATAAAAGCTTGATAGTCTATGCATAGCATGCACAGTTTCATGAGATTACCCTAATCTCAATTCATGACGGCTAAATGATCAGAGCGTAGCAGCTGCGCACACAAAGAACCAACGGCAAGCTGACAGTTCAAACTATGAAACCGTTCGTGCAATGCAGTTCAGCTAGAGCAAACAACTGCACTGCTCCAGCCGCCGCTAATTAGAAAAAGATTAGACGAGAAGAGTACAAAAATAGTAAACCGAGGAAGAGAAACCGGTGGCAGAGATATAGAAGAAACAAGGTTAGCTGCAAGATCAGATTGAGAAGCAACACCAACAGGAAAGGGGCGGAGCGAGGCGGGTCGGTAGCTGGGGCGGCGTCTGCGGTGGGAGCGTTGGGATGGCGTCTAGAGCAGGAGCGCTGGCCAGGGCGGCGGGGGCGGTGGGGAGGTGTCTGAAACAGGCTATTAGGGCGGCGGTCGGAAAGGATGGGGACGGCGAGGGATCGATGGAGTGAGAGAGACAGGCACTCAAGCAGTGCTGCTCTAACCAAGACAATGCAATGAGTAACTGCTATAAATAACTGAGTCGAACGAGTCTTTTATTTTAAATAATTCAAATAAGAGTTATCTGGGTTATTCAAATTCGTATACATATTGATCGGATATCAGTGATGTCGTATCCGTTTCTGTATAAAAAAAATCCAAATATGAACCTGTACGTGAAAAAATCTTATCCGAATCTATTTTTGATTGATTTGAACGAAAACTATCATAATTGTTTTTATCCCTACTGCTAGGTGCCACTCTGTTGAATATTTTCATTTATTTAATCTAAATATTTAAAGTGATGTGCAGGCGCAAAGTTTTAAATGAATATATGTCCAAAATGACTTCTTTCTGGCGGAAGTGAGTTGGATCCATGTCTTATTTAATTATACCTATATTTAAATATATTGCTATGAATCTATGCCCCTCTAGTAAGCTGTGATTAACTAGCCGCATAACACTTGTTTGTCTAACCTTTCCATACGATAAATGTGTTGGTAGTTGGCACCATACAATTAATTTGATTGTCGATTTTAAAGGATAGTTTAGTACTTTTAATTAATTATAATCTAGATATAACCATAATTAGTTATTTTTCATATAATACTAACGCATCTTCACCTTTAAAACTGTACTAGAAATGATATACCAGAAAAATTACATTGCTAGAGATTCATACATAAAAAAATATCACTTTAACACTCACATAAAAAAATTTGGACGATTTTGCCCTCTATACATTTTACTACCCCTTGTTAGATTAGTAGTAGAAATTAATCTTAACCGTTCAAAAATTAAAGAACAATAAAAAAATATATTCTACTGTCAGTAGAATGCACCGTAAAAACAGTCTAATTTGAAAGAAAATATCTAAACAACTATTTATATAGTACAGTGAATAATTTTATTCCCATTAAGTCCGTTACTGTACTAATAACATTATAAACAACAACAAAGTACCATGTCATTAACCTCCGGAAACTGATCCGCAGCCATAGCCGCAGGCAGGGTTCGGAATACCGGTTCCTAAAAAATACCGGAAACACTGAATCCGGTAACCGGCAGGCTCAAAAAAAAATATCAGAAACATTTTGAATCAGATGACCAGCTGGTTACGGGTGGCTGTTGGATTTCGTCGGACAAAAAATTCAAGTTTAAAACCTTGAATTAAACAGTACCATCAAGTTACTGTCACTTTCCCAGTAGAAAAAATTGCTTATGATATTATTACAATTTCATACAATCAAATAAGCATGTATGTAAATCTATCACAAATTACATATATGAATTCATCGGAAAAGAACATCATAATTGAATATACAATAAACATACATATATAACTATAGTGCATAAAATAATATATAACATACATATATATAAACAACACACATATGGTTAGAGTTAATAACACAAGTATCAGCAAATGAAGGCATGGGTAGGATGTTTCTCTCTATTTCACGTGTGATGGCTTAAAAGATAATACACGAGGTCCTAACAATAGAAAAATCAAATTTAAATTATTTCAACCGATTTATTCGAGTACCGGTCACCACACTACTAGAGAATACGTCTTTAGTACCAGTTGAAAACCCCCCTTTAGTCGGGGTTTTTGAACCGTTACTATCTATCCGGGACTAAAGAGTGTGGCACATTAGTACCGGTTATACAACCGGTACTAATACACCCTTTAGTACCGGATGAGGAACCCACCACGTGGTACAAAAGATCAAGCTTTAGTATAAAAGACCAAGCTTTAGTACCAGCTATACTCCCCACCCAGTACTAAAACTTAGTCTTTTAATACTGTTGACACCAGAAGTTAGACCGGCGCGTCATCGGCTAGGTGATCCAGGCGACAGAAAGCTGATGGGCCGCTGATGGGCTTTACACAGGTGAAGATTGGCTACGCGTGTCGTAGACAGATACTTCATTTAATAGTGTTAAGATTAGTTAAATAAATTAGTTAGGATTCTACGTTATCTCTAGATGACGTGTCAACCCGATTATAAATATGTAAGCTCGGGGTCATTAGAAAATACAATCAATCTTGTCAAACTAACCCTTCGGCGCATCGCTAACTATTAGGTACGTGGCATTAGGGCGATTCTCCACCGGAGCTATGGCTGCATCGGTTAGGTCCAATCTCTAGCTTCGACGGAGATAGCCTATCCGTAAGCTGATTCATATGTTCATGGCTTTCTTGGTTAGGCCTGATATTGTGATCATATGAAATAGATTTGCTAGTTATCAGTTAAATACATTGATTATTATTTGTTTATTGCGCTTCATAGTTTCGATCTCTGTATTTGCCAACCATAACGTTCTAGCTGGTCAGACTAGATTAGATCGTATGTCGATCGGCAACGGCACGCTGTCTCGGTTAGGTCCGATCCGTGGCGTTAGCGAGGTTATATACGGGAAGATCTGGTTCGATATGTTAAAATGTCATTCGTCAGGGTTTTAGCCGATGAGTTATCTATCACTCTGTTCATCGGTTTTGTTATGATCTTCATGCTCTTAATAGTCTGTCTTTATGCTGTATCGGTTCAGTTCGAACTTTAAAGATTGGTTAGTATTGAGTTATCTCGTTATAGCCGATTGATAGAGTTTATTGTTTATGCGAAATTATACTGATGAATCATGATTCTCGTACGTGCTATCGTTGCTGATGCCGATAGGCTATCACTGATAGCGTTAGGACATCTCACGCCTGTTTCCTTATCAATTGCAGGGTTAAATTGAGCACCTTAGGGTTATTTAGGACCTGCACTGGAGCTAAGCAGACACTCCCAGGCCTTTGAGTGTGAAGACGTAGAGATACCTGCGATTTTTGCATCAACACGCTTTCTTGGCACGCCTAGTAGGATCATTCTTTCTTCATCGGCGTCATGGCTGGGAAGAAAGTTGAGCAGAACAACAGTACTGTTATCCCGGTCACCCTGAAACTTTTGACTGATGAGCTGCGAGCAGAGGTACAACAAAATGTAGCAGATTTTTAGAAGCTGTGCCTAGAGTCTTTCAGTATGACTCGACAAGGGGCTATCCAAAAGAACCAATTGCCGATCTCATCCCTATAGATCGAGTCCAGCAGCCACAGCCTGTAAAGAACATTCCAAGATATAGTTAATGAAGTAGTCAGCCATGCGCTCATTAACCAATTTGGCGTTTTAGTCAACAGTCTACACGGGTTAATCAAGAAGACAGTAGATGGCTCCATTGCTCAGGAGTTACCATAAGGGCTAGTTTACTTTCAATAGAGGTCGTCAGCACCCATAGCTTTGAGTACATCCCCGTCGATGACAGCCATTCCTCCACCGATGACTGCTATTCCTCCATCGGTGACAAATGGATTAGAGCGTAACACAATACCAGATTTGATACCACTAGCCCCGATGTCGACTGGTATAGTACCTTAGGCATACCAGCCTCTGGCGAGTGCACCTTCGCCGGGGTATCACTACACGGCTTATTACGGTCCTCCACATCAGCAAGTGAATTTTGAAGAAATGATGCCCGAGAGTAATTATCAGCCTCAAAGAGTAGCAACACCAGGGCCGCAGTATGCGGCGCCAAAAGAAGATGAATTTTCTTTCAAGATCCTAGAAATTATGAGAGATCAGTTTGGACTCAAGCCAAAAGAACAAAGTTATATGTATCGGCATCCATACCTAGACTGGTTTGATACGGTGCCGTTACCAAATAGGTACAGGGTCCCAGATTTCTCGAAGTTCTTCGGTGATGAGGACATCACTGCTAAGGATACAACCATACCTGAATACCAAGGACCAATGACTCGTGCTCAAGTTCATCAACTAAATTATCAGGTGAACTCGTTCCTCGTTACTCAGGCAAGTTCTTATATGAATGGAATACTACTAAATTCGGGTTATGATTGTATTATACTTTGGAACATCGGAGAGGAGACGTTAGATCGGACAACCGAGTGGATAAGGGAAGATCAGGACTGCCGACCGAGGCACTCGGGCAACGACCCACTCGAACTGCCGACCAGGGCGCTCGGGAAGACGTTGTGTCCGACCACAGGACCAGTCGGGAATCGGACCGACCGACCAAGTTGAGAGTCAGACTATAAACCAGTCGGGCATTCAAACTACAAACTGGTTTGAGTCAGTCTTAGGTTTAGGGTTTAGTTTTGAGTCCTACTGGGATACGGCCCATGTTATAGATGGCATTTCATGCTCTGTAACCTTATAAATAGATAGCCGCCGTCATGGTTGGGACTTAGGTTTTGCTTAGATTATTCTGCCATTGCAGTTTCGCCGTAGATCGGTTTGTAGAACTCCAAACTTCGAGTACTTCATATTATTATCAGCAATCCAGATTGCGTTTACCTTGTTCTTGCAAAGTTCTTCGATTGTTTGTAGAACTCCAAACTTCGAGTACTTCATATTATTATCACCGTTTCCTCGCACAGTGTGGAGAAGCATCGGCTAAAGAGGCTCTTAGAGTTAGGTTTTTCCCGTTGTCTCTGTCTAGATCGGCTTTCTCTTGGTTCTCTTCTTTACCGCCAAATTCGATCAAAGGGTGGGCCGATCTAGAGAAGCAATTTCACAAATACTTCTTCGCCGGGATTCAGGAGATGAAGTTGACAGACCTGATAGCCATAAAATAGCACATGGACGAATCAGTCCTAGATTATATTCAACGTTTTCGAGACGTAAGAAACCGATGCTACAGTCTTAGCCTGACCGACGCTCAATTGGCTGAACTAGCATTTCAAGGCCTTTTGCCGTCAATCAGGGAGAGGTTTTCGTCTCAAGAATTTGATAGCTTGTCACAACCTGGCGCAAAGGGTATCGGCCCATGAAAGCCGATTCTAGGAATTACATAAGGAAAAGACGCAGAAGCGAGTGGCACATGTACAATTTTATCCATCAGACTCAGAGCAAGAGGATTTTAATGGTGATATCGCCTTAGCCGAGTGGGCTAGGTTGAAGAAGACGGTAACATGCCTGTGGGTCAAGGTTGCTGAGAGAGAGCAAAGGTATGATTTTGACATAAGTAATGCGGAAAAAATCTTTGACTTGCTTTTGAAGGAAAAGTAGATCCAGCTCTCGCCAAATCATGTGATCCCATCGACAGAAGAACTAAAGAAAAAGAAGTATTGTAAATGGCATACCACTGGGTTTCACAATACAAATGAATGCAAGGTTTTTCGTCAGCAGATCCAGTCCGCAGTTGAGCAGGGGAGGATAAAATTCGATGAGGTAACAAAGCCGATGAAAATTGATAGAAATCCTTTTCCTATGAACATGGTGCACATTGGCTCATCCTGTTTTAACGCTAAGAAAAGCCGAACCTTGAGGCGTCGCGGTAAAACCCATCGGCATTATGACAGAGAACAACACGGACACGATGTGAAGATTGATCCACACTGGGAATGTACTTTCTTCCACTTTTGTTGGGAAAATGATATGAGACTCCCATCAATTAAAGATTGTCCAGGGTGCACCGATAATGCTGGTCAAAGTGATATCAGCTCTGAAGATCAGCCTCAAAGAAAGAGGGTGCCTATAAAAGACCAGTTAGGATCATCTGAGAAAGGGGCCGTAGAGGATCGATGTGTCCGAGCAGAAGAGAGATGGCAAGGGGATCAAAACCCTGTACAAAAGCTCCGATGGTGTCTAGAAGGCTTAACACGGAGTCAAAAGACAAGGCTCCAATGACAGAGGCATCGGGAGCAGTTAACAGGTGAATATGAAGAGTATCGGTAAAGCAAACATTGGGTGAGAAAAGAGTGGCACCCAAAAAAGAAAGCTAATATAGAAGACAAACCGATGGAGGTAAATATGGTTTTTATATTACCAGCAGAGTACAGGGTGCTTGCATCAGATAGTGAAGAAGAACAAGAATAATTGACTATGCAACTATCGCTACAACCACAGCAAGCGACATTTAAAAAGCCAGAAGAAGGTGAGCATCGGCATTTGAAACCTTTGTATATCAAAGGACACGTGGATGGAAAGCTGATGTCAAATATGTTCGTCGATGGAGGAGCTGCGATTAACGTAATGCCTTACTCCACATTTCACAAGCTTGGCAAAGTGAACGAGGATCTGATAAAACCAACATGGTGCTAAAAGACTTTGGTGGGAAAGGAGCCTTGAATGTCGAACTCACGATCAGAAGTAAAACTCTGCCGATCACGTTCTTCGTGATTGATGGCAAAAGTTCGTATAGCCTTTTATTAGGAAGGGATTGGATTCATGCTAATTGCTGTGTGCTCTCTATGATGCATCAGAGCTTACTACAGTGGTAAGGCGATCAAGTTGAAGTCATTTAAGCTGATAGATCAGTTGCCGTAGCCTCAACCGATGTGCTCAATTTTGAGAATATGGGTTGCCTTTCTAGACGAGTCTGGGAGGTGGATTTTTTAAGGGTATCGGATCTTGGTCTCTAGCTGATCAGTGAAATGATTTTGGACCAGGATCCATGTCTAAAGAAATAGATGATGAAGAAGGCATGCTCAGGAAAGGATTTACGTTGGCCGATGAATTAGAGGAAGTGAATATCAGACCTAGAGATAGGTCGAGGCCGACGTACATTAGTGCCAAGTTACCCTCTTCTGTAAAAGACAAATTAGTTGATTTATTGAAAGAATTTTGGAATTGTTTTGCTTGGGAATATCATGAGATGCCAGGATTAAGCTGATCAATTGTGGAACATTGGCTCCCGATAAAGAAATGATTTTGGCTAGTAAAGCAAGGTCAAAGGAGATTTAAACCTCAAATGTACCCACACATAAAGGCCAAAATCACGAGATTATACGAGGCAAATTTCATAAGTCCATGCCGATATGCAGAATGGGTGTCAAATATAGTCCTGGTATGGAAGAAGAGTGGACAGTTGAGGGTATGCGTGGATTTTAGAGACTTAAACAAAGCTACGCCCAAAGATGAATATCCAATGCTAATAGCAGATCTCCTAGTCAATGTGGTTTTAGGGCATAAGATTATCAGTTTTATGGATGGTAATACTGGATATAATCAAATATTCATGGTAGAGTAAGATATTTTAAAAACTGCATTCAGATGTCCTAGAGCTATCGGCCTAGTTGAATGGGTCGTCATGACCTTCGGTTTAAGGAACACCGGGACAACATATCAACGAGCAATGAATTATATATTCTATGATCTGACCGGTTCTCTGGTGGAAATCTATATTGATGATGTGGTCGTAAAATCTCAAGACAACGAAGGACATTTAGCCGATTTGAGAAGAGTTTTGGAAAGAGCAAAGAAATATGGTCTTCGCATGAATCCTAAAAAATGTGCCTTCGGAGTATCGGCTAGAAAATTTCTAGGTTTTATGGTTCACGAAAGAGGGATTGAGATAAGCCAGAACATCATCCAAGCTATCGAGAACATAGTGCCACCAGAGAACAAGACAAAATTGCAATCACTGATGGGCAAAATCAATTTTGTACGCTGATTCATCTCAAATTTATCGGGCTGACTAGAACCATTCATGCCTTTATTTAAGCTAAGAGAAGGAGAGGGATTTATTTGGACCGATAAGCACCAGAAAGCATTCGATGATATAAAGAGATATTTAAGTGCTCCACCAGTGTTAATCCCACCATAGCCAGATAGACCTTATAAGTTGTACTTATCGGCCGATGACGTAAGCATCGGATCAGTTTTGATCCTAGAAGTAGAAGGAAAAGAGGACGTCGTGTTCTATCTAAGCCGACGATTACTAGATGCTGAGACAAGGTACCCCGCGGTCGAGAAATTATGCTTGTGCCTCTACTTTTCTTGCACCAAATTGAGACATTACATACTATCGGCATAGTGCATGGTTGTATGCAAAGCCGATGTCATCAAATACATGCTATCGGCTCCAATTTTAAAGGGGAGGATTGGCAAATGAGTATTTGCACTAACAGAATTTGACTTGCAATACGAGTCAGCTAAAGCAGTCAAAGGTCAAGCCATCGCTGACTTTATTGTACAGCACAGAGATAAAGAAGATGACTACATGGAGCCGATACCATGGATTTTGTTCTTCGATGGATTAGTTTGCAGGCATGGATGCGGAATAGGATTGGTAGTCATATCACCTCAGGGGGCAAGCTTCGAATTTGCCTACACTATCAAGCCCTACTGCACCAACAATCAGGCCGAATACGAGGCAGTCCTTAAAGGTTTGAAACTATTAACCGAGATTGAGGCTGATACTATGGAAATTATGGGGGATTCATTGTTGATGATCAAGGAACTTTCTAGAGAATATGACTGCAAGGATGAAAACTTGAGGACATATTTTGAAGAATGCCAGGAACTGTTAAAATGATTCAGAATGGTATCGTTAATACATGTATCAAGAAATCAGAATGTAGAAGCCAATGACCTGGCACAAGCCGCGTTGGGATATCGGCCGAGGGATAAATTAGTCGAAGCAAAAATAGCCGATATCGATGCTGAAGACTGAAGGGCCAAAATAATAAGTTATCTCCAAAACCCGTCACAATCGGCCCCAAGAAAGTTACGTTATAAAGCCTTAAAGTACGTACTGCTAGAGGAAGAGCTATACTATCGGATGATTGATGGGGTCTTGTTAAGGTGCTTGAACTCAGAGGAAGCCAAGGTCATGATGTGTGAAGTTCATGAGGGGACCTATGGAACTCATCAATCGACCCATAAGATGAGTGGTTGCTGTGCCACACCAGTTATTTTTGACCGACGATGCTCGAGGACTGCTTCAAGTATTATAGAGGATGCTAAGACTGCCAGAAGTTCGAAAACATACAGCAAGCCTCTGCATCGGCTATGAACCCAATCATCAAGCCGTGGCCATTCAGAGGTTAGGGGATAGATATGATCGGCCGAATTTACCCATCGTCTAGCAAGAGACATAAGTTTATACTAGTAGCTATGGATTATTTCACTAAATGGGTAGAGATGATTCCTCTGAAAAAGGTAACTGCACAAAAGGCAATAGATTTTGTCAAAGAGCACATTATTTATAGATTCGGGATCCCACAGACAATTATGACCGATCAAGGGTCGGTATTTATGTCAGAGGAATTTCAGTAGTTTGCAATCGGCATGGGGATTAAGTTGCTCAATTTATCGTCTTACTATGCACAAGCAAACGGTCAAGCCGAAGCCTCAAACAAAAGTCTGATAAAATTAATTAAGCGCAAGATAGAGGAACAACCTAAGAAGTGGCATGCAACGCTAAGCGAAGCTTTATGGGCATACCGGATGGCTTGCCATGGGTCAACTCCAGTGCCACCTTATCAACTAGTCTATGGACATGAAGCCGTCCTGCCATGGGAGACAAACATTGGCTCTAGATGTCTTGTTCTTCAAAACGAGTTGTCGGTCGATGACTACTACGGTTTAATGACAGATGAATTAGAGGATTTGGCGTAGAATCAGATTCACGTGCTAAGAAAGATAGAAGATAATAAGGCGAGGGTGGCAAGGCATTACAATAAGAAGGTATCAGCCAAGATGTTCGAAGAAAATGACTTGGT
>KE372728.1:328025-342888 GCA_000418225.1 Zizania latifolia | reverse complement strand
GCTAAATGGGAAATACTTGAAGAGATATCACTCAAGCGTTTGGATCGAGACTTAATCAGCCATCGGTCGATACACGCAAGCAAGATATTCGGTTAGTCGATACCAGGAGTATCGCCTTTAGCAACACCAAAATAGCTGATACCATGGGTATCGCCTTTAGTCACAATCTATAGCTGATACCATGGGTATCGCCTTTAGCAAGAAAATCAACAATCATTGTAGAAGGAATCAAGCAAAGTATTAGGGCAAAGCTATAATAAGGACAAATCATTCAGTTGTCATCCACACTAAGAAAAGCCATAAGGGCAGCCATAGCATGATCATGAATAGCATTTATATATTGCAGCTCCCATTGATCTTCTGCATCGCTTCCGAGAATCGGCTTAGCTTGATGATATCGATGATAAGCGGCCTTGGTATAATCAGATAGATCCTTCCCATGAGAGACGATCTCTGAAGGTATATCGGTAAGCTGCTTTTCGCCCAAGACGATCTCCTCCTGGACCTCTGCAAGTGTAGCAAGCAGATCCTCTTCCCGGGCCCGCAACCGAGCGATATTAGCAGTAACGATGCCGGGCTCAGCGATCAAATCATCCAGGTTGACTTTCTTGGCTAGGATGACGTTGCGATCGGTAGGACCATGCTAACGATGTTGCCTCTGCTCAGTGCGGGCCAACAGCTGCTGTGTTACTCGTTCAAAACGTGGGTGAAAGGCCTCAAAATATAGGCTAGGAGATACATCCGCCAGCAGACCTTGGGGAAGTCGATCCTGGATGACTGAAAGCCATGCCCTGATCGGTGCCAAGTCAGTCACGAGTGCGTCAAGGGGTTCCTAGAGACGACACAGAACATTAGCCAAGACTTCATGCACATCGTTGAGAATCGGCATGGTCTCAATATGCGTGCCTTGACTGGGTAGCACCTCATCGACCATCTCCTCCAGATCAAAGGGGAATAAATCGGTGAAGTCCTACAGAAAAGAAGGCGATGAGGAAGAATAGATACAGCAAAATCAGAGCATAAGCAGTCACAAAGGATCTAGCCATCGGGAGCCTAGCAAGGGCAATAGCGGCAGGAGGCGATGCCGACCGGACAAGACTGCTGGATGAAACTCTAGGGTCACCAACAGCGGGTGGCAGAAGAGGGATCGCCAGAGGAACCTAAAGCCACCTCAACAGGACCAGAACCAATCACCAGATCGGTCACCGACCGATCACGAATGACTATGATCGGGGTTAGGTTGATCGGGTGATCACCAGGAAGGACGGTGATAGCAGCGGGCTGACAAACAATAGAGTTAGATAGAAGACAAGGTAGGGCTCTCAATAGTAGCAAAAATCACTCACCAGCGCCGATGATGCCAATGGAGCAGCAACTGACGCTATAGCAACAGGATGCATTGGCGTCGGAGGATCACAGGCAGTGGACCTCTAAGGGAAAGGAGGGACCACCGCAACTTTCTTTGGAGGCAGAGCACCACTCCCTAACCCCTTGGATGCCACACGTTTCTTTCCCTTGCGGGTGGAAGAGACGTTGATCGGTGGACCGAAGTTCAAAAGTACCGTCGGAGTAGGCGCATCATACCCTAGGTTCAGGTTTTCCGACGGTAGGGCGTACCGGATAATCCTCCCACTCTGGCTCTGCGTCATCATGACTGGGCAATTTTCCTACAAAAGCTGATGTTAGAAACAAAGAAGAACTTGCGGCAATAAAGAGGCAAAAGAGTCAGTAAAAAGGGAAGTCAAGTACCTCGTCATCGGCCCCAGGGAACTCTGGATCGAAGCAAGAGCGAATGAGGGATGAACGCAGGCTAAAAAGATGGAGCCTCTATTCGTCCCAGAACCGCTCGAATGAAGTGGACACGATGGTACAAGGAGAAAAATCTCTAATATTAGAAAAATTAAGACTGCCGAAGCAAGTCCTAGCGTATCTATGCTCAATAGAGCCGATACGGCAATGGGCCCAGACCTTACCAATGAAGAAAAGGTCCATCGGCAACTGATCCAAGCCAAACTGACGACAATACACCGTCGGATGGTAAAACTCATAAGATGATTCGATATGACCTTGAGCCAGGCTGATGTGGAGGAAACTAGGCTAAAGAGAAGCAAAGAAATTGGCAGTGGAAGTCATATTTATCCCAATTTCCGATGGCCACAGATGAATCGGGTCTTTAAATTCATCGACATCGCGATAGGGAAACCAAACCTGGATAGATCTGGTAAGACCAAATAAAACAGCTTGAAGAATTCATCGACGGTCGACAAAGGTGCACCTTCAAACATAATGACCGCTTCCCCAAAAGAAGTACATCGGCGAGTGCGGGGCTGCTCGTTCTCATGATGGTGCCCAGGGAACCTAAGGCTGAGCAGGTGCGGATGAGTGACGGCTTGGCAGGTGTACACATTCAGCCACATCTAAACAAACCACCAAGGACCCCGGACATGATCAATTGGCCTCTCGCAGAGAAGTCCCACAACCATCTGATGGAGGGTGCGGAAGGTCAAACCTAGAAGAACTCGGCCGATCGGTAGACGGGCATGATCAGCTAGACGCTCAGCCAAATACTAGTACTTGTCGGAGGGGCCACGTGGAGAATCACAGAAGAAGAAGTGCGCCAACCACAAGTTGAGAAAGGCCGTGTGTTCCCGCGGCCCGACAGTACCAGTTTTCTTGTTGTGGTGTTCAATATAGTGCTTCCAGCTACCAAAGGTACTGGCTTGAAGACAATGAGTGGTCTTGATTCGAAAATCAACTTTGTAATCGGGCTCCATAATCTCTTAGCCGGTCAGTATCATCACATCAAACAGAGTCAGTCCCATTATCTCATGACCGAAGACAAAAGCATTTAAGGCGTCAGACCAGAAGTGGCAAGCTGATGTTAACAGAGGGTAATCCACTTGGGGATCGGCTAACGACAGCCCAATGCAATGACCAATTTTCACCTCATCCCAAAATAAGCCATGAACGGCTAACACTCATAGGAACCAATCCCTCCATCTAGGAATCGTAGTGGGCTAAGCATCAATACTACGCTCCCATTCAACCAGGGTTTGCAAGGCCACACGAAAAGGGATGCGGTCGGTTTCATAGTTGATAATGTCGGTAGGATCGGCTTCACCCAGAGGTCCTAACTAGTAAGTGGCAGGGTCCAGGCCCAATGGAATAAGAAGCCGGTTCCTAGCAGTCTATAAAAACAAACAGGTAGAAAGAAAATGACCTACAACTCCCTTGCAAAAGTATGACGAACAAAAGAAATAGGTACCTCAGGAATTTTAGAGTTCGAGGAGGTCACTGGAGAGCGTGATGAAGATGCCATTTTGCGGTGACGAAGGGTGCCAGATGATGTGGCAGGGGCAAGATTAGTGGACGATGGCAAGCCAGAGCAAACAAGGAACGGAGTAGTATTTGCTGGATAAGAGAGAGGATTCAGAAGGCTTGTGCCAGAAGGAAAAAGATCAGAAGCTTTATAAAGGCAGATCAGCACTGGTTGGATTCCCAATGTACGCTTCAAGGGGCGCAATGGTAGTAAGTTGCCAAACGGAGTTTGAAATGCCTCACCCACATCCCGAACTCGTGGGGCATGCGACGTGCCATTACAAAGGCACTCCAACCAACATGCGCTTATTTATGAGAGTCGGTCAAACTTCGTCAACAGACGGCCGACTCGGGGGGCATCATGCCTATTCAAATCTAGTGACCATGAGCCAATGGGATAGAAGTCAGCCGAATTCAGCGAATAGAAGATGGAGCGTGAGAGTATGAAAATTTTGAAAATTTTGTGAATTTTTGAAAGTGTGGCATCATGCTTCTTTTAAAAGCCAATGAGTGCAAGCTGACAGGCTTCAAGACTTTCCTAGAACCAACATTCAAAAGGCAAGGCATCCACATGAAGCTGATGGAGTGTAAAATAGAGGGCCGATCAGAAAGCATGCCTATCCAGATAGTTCAAAGCCATACATAAGGGTCATCGGTAGGAAGTAAGGAGACTAGTCATTTTCGGTGAGGCAAATGCATCAAGATAAGGGTACTTCATTAGCATTCCTTGTTCACAAAAGAAGTACAGCATAGAGCCGATGGTGAAGTACAATAATTACAGGGAATCTAAGAAGCGTTGTAGACTAAGGATGGCCTCGGCTTGGGCCTTCTCAAAAGACACAATGATGCTGGTCACATCATCATCACTGTCGACGATCGGCCGAAGGAGTTGCAGCTTCTGAGCCTGATCCTCGGTTAGACTAGCTACTTCGGCCTTCTTGGAAGAAATCTTGATTGGCAAATCTCGTAGGAACTGCCACATATTTGCTATGCAAGTACGGAGTTGGTTCAACTGATCGGTCTGTGCCTGGATTTCTCGAAGAAGGTGATTCTCCTCCACTTTGAGCCGATCAAGGTACGCTTGTTCTTCGATAGGGAGTTTGAGCAAGACTTGGAGTTGTTGATTGGCTTCTTGCACCTTCGCGTTGGCCGATTCAAATCACTGCTGGTGGATATGCTGCATCCTACGATCGGCCAAGCCAGCGTAAGTGGTGAGATAAGTTGATTGGTGCTCGTGAGAGTACACCGACAGGAGGGTACCGGCTAGATCTTATAGAAGCCGATCAACCACAATCTGAAGATAGGACCACACCACTTCAACTTCCTAAAAGAATAGACCCATCGGATATCGCAAATGTTGAAGCAAGGCCGACAGGTCACTTGGCATGGAGTCTCTTGGAAAGAGAGCTCTATCTGATGCCTAGGATTCTTGCAGGAAGATGGCATGAGCCGATGAGTAGATAAAGATTAATAGACAGCGCCGATTGAGTTACCTGGAGGCATCGACATGCCGATGAAGCACTCACAGCCAGAGGGGAGCTATTGGAATCATCATCATCATCGAGGCAGACGAAGCAATTCGGGTCGTAATCACCGTCAATGCACACCGGCTGTGTTGATGGATGGCTAGAAGATGAAGCGGCTGGTGAATAAGCAATTGGGGCAGTCGAAGCCTGAGGCTCAGGGATAAAGGTCATGATGAAGGGTACGAAGGTCAAAACTCATGAAGCAAAAGATTGTCGAGCAAAAGAGGTTGAATGATTGGAAGGGCATACCGACTCTCGATCACCAGGAACATTGTGGTCATTTAGCTTGACCTTCTTGCTTGGCAGAGAGCTTGGACCATCAGACGCCATGGCAATAAGTGAAGAAGAAGATGATGAGAAGAGTAAAGAGATTGAGCTAGCGGGTGATCGAGCGAGCTTATCTGGCAAGATATTTATATACGCTCGGCGATCTGGCAGAACATTATTTGAAAGAGATTTCAAAACACGACGTTTCACATTTTGAACTCGGGGGCATGTGTTGACACCAGAAGTTGGACCGGCACGCCATCGGCTAGGTGATCCATGCGATAGAAGGCCGATGGGCCAATGATGGGCTTTACACAGGCGAAGACTGGTTATGCATGTTGTGGATGGATACTTCGTTTAGTAGTGTTATGATTAGTTAAATAAATTAGTTAGGATTATGTGTTATCCCTAAATGACATGTCAACCTGGTTATAAATATGTAAGCTCAGGGTAATTAGAAAACACAATTAATCTTGTCAAACAAACCCTTCGACGTATTACCAACTATTAGGTACGTAGCATTAGGGTGATTCTCCGTCGGAGCTATGGCTGCATCGGTTAGGTCCGATCTCTAGCTTCGACGGAGATAGCCTATCGATAAGCTGATTCATATGTTCATGGTTTTCTCAGTTAGGT
Organism: Zizania latifolia; assembly: GCA_000418225.1. Classification (NCBI taxonomy): domain Eukaryota; kingdom Viridiplantae; phylum Streptophyta; class Magnoliopsida; order Poales; family Poaceae; genus Zizania; species Zizania latifolia. The sequence continues at coordinate 337,141 of KE372728.1, read as the reverse complement.
CTGATACTATGATCAGATGGAGTAGGTTTGTAGTTATCGGTTAAATACATTGATTATTATTTGTTAATTGCGCTTCATAGTTTTGATCTTTGTATTTGCCAATCATGATGTTCTAGCTGGTCAGAGTAGATTAGATCGTATGTTGATCGGCAACGGCATGCTGTCTCGGTTAGGTCCGATCTATGGCATTGGCGAGGTTATATATGGGAAGATCTAGTTCGATATGTTAAAATGTCATTCGTCGAGGTTTTAGCCAATGAGTTATCTATCACTCTGTTAATCAGATTTGTTATGATCTTCATGCTCTTAATAGTCTGTCTTTATGCTGCATCGGTTCAATTCGAACTATAAAGATTGGTTAGTATTGAGTTATCTCGTTATAGGCGATTGATAGAGTTTATTGTTTATGCAAAATAATACTGATGAATCATGATTCTCGTACGTGCTATCGTTGCTGATGCCGAGAGGCTATCGCCAATAGCGTTAGGACATCTCACGCCTGTTTTCTTGTTAATTACAGGGTCAAATTGACTGGCACGCTCATTGAACACCTCAGGGTTATTTAGGACCTACACTGGAGCTAAGCAGACACTCCTAGGCCTTCGAGTGTGAAGATGTAGAGATACCTATGATTTTTGCGTCAACAAGTACTAGCTGGACTCCCTATCCGGTACTAAAGGTGCTGTTTTTTTATGTTTCACTGGTGTTTGTATTTAATTAGAATCAACGCTGGTTGTACTATACATGACTCGTATATTCGTACGCTATTTTATACGCTGGTTTTAATTGCTTTGAGAATAAATATTTATTAATAAGATTCTATTATATTTATCCACATAATATATAAATATCATTATTAATTACAATTATATATACAAAATCATTATAATGTACTGTGGAACAAACACATCTAATCACAAATAATGTATATACATAATCATTTTCTATTGTGTGAAATAAAAATTCTTCATTCTGTGTGGCAGAATTCTCCTCCGGGACGTATAATCTCATCGAGAATGAAGCTAACAAGTTGTTCTTGAATTGCCTGAATACAGTCCTTGGGGAGGATTTTATATTGCATCTCCTTCCTCTATCATTCCAAAATGTGAATATATTAAATAAACTATTATCTGCTGGATATACCATACCATAAGCATTGGAATATTTAAACATTGAATTGATAGGACGTACTATCAAATCTTTTTTTGTGACTGGCCCTTTCTTGTGTATGAAATCTTGTATGTACTGACAGACATAGTAGCCACACAAGTTGTTTTCATCCTCCTGCCTCCAAATCTTCAGTGGAAAAAATAAGTTATACGATTTAGTGTCATATTTCGTAGAACTAATTAAGAAAATGTATAATTTACATACATATCCTTTTCATGGAATGGACTTCAAGTTGTTCCTTATAATCTCCCAGGTGCTGGCTACGGAACACCTTCCAAGCTCTGCACATTCAAGTGAATGGTGTTTGAAGCTTATATTCAATTAATCATATCAACATTTAGTACCGGTCTATATACAAACAAATTAGATAATTACCTAATTAATTTGTTAGATAAGATAGGAATACAACACGTATGGTAAATACACTCACCCGAAATATACAAACAAATTAGGTAATTACCTAATTAATTTATAATGTTGCATGTGCAAGTAGCAACATAATGTAAGTAATGTCTCTTTTAGGTTCTCTTTAATAAGCTTCTCATTTATACGCTGAGGGTCTATAAAGCCTAAGTCTTGTCACGATGAATTTTTCCATAATTGTTGCATTTGCATCCTGCATGATACACGACATGTGCATATATAAGATGACCTAAAATTAAGAGAGGAAGCTACGATATTTGCCATTAATTTTACGAAAGTTGGACTTACAAAAGTCAGCAGCTAAGAAGCCTGATGTCTAAAGAATCTTGGTGGTACAAGCTATAGATGCATTCAAAATCAATCCATACTATGTCCTCCATCATGAAGTAGTATTTCTCGGCGATTTTGGCAACTATAAATTGTCTTTCTTTTTGGGTGACCTCCATGTACCACTCATGAAATTGTCGCATTCTCGTCGGGAGTTTTGGGAGCATGGAAGGTCCCACAAGAGGCTTGCCCAATTCATATTTCCATTTGAGGGGCGCTATCTGTATCGGTGCTAGACTCAAAATTTACACCGTTGTAAGATTGGTGTCATTCATAAAGGCCTCAATATCATACTTGTATTTTTCTATGTCTTTTTCTTGCTGGCAAGAAGAGGACGATGCATGATAACTCTTAATAAGCATATGCTCGTAGTCTATACTGAGCTGCCTTTGTGTGGGAGGCTTTCTATTATCGATGAAGAATTGCTTCGTTGTAGGATCGATGGGTAGCTTTTTCTCAGGCACCTTCGGTGCGAAGTGCTCTTTTACCTGGGCTTGCACTAGCTATGCTGTTTCTGTTTATGTTAGGTCATAGGTCCATTTAGCCATCATGGACTTTTGTGATTTACTAGAACTCTGCTTTTATGTCGTAGAGATGAGAGTTTTTTCAAGCGACGCTTTCTTGCTTTGTTTTTTGCGGGCGGCTGAGTTGACTAACGATGAGAGCTGTCACTCTGCAAAGGAGGAGGGCTACGATTCCTCTACATTTCTGTTGAGGGAATAGGAGGAATGTGCTCCTACATTTGTTGCGATGGAATGGGAGGGTCCAGAAGGGGTGCCGAGGGTGTGTGTAGCGGTGTCGTTGGTAAGGATCTCAAACTGATGTAATGTTTATGCCATAGAATGAAGTTATGGATCGTCTGTCCCAATGTGTTAACCCCATCGCCTATAGGGATGTCGAGCTCTAGGTCTTCATAGCCTTGAAGTATGGTGGTCACTGAGACTCTAGAGTATCCACTTGGGATAGCGCTCCCATACATCGTTTGACCTTCCACCGCTTCATAAGCATCACCGGCTGCCACCTTAACCGATATGTTTTTTACGGTATGTGTAGGTCACAAGGCGTAATGTGAGTTATGTCATCCACAGGGTAATGTCTCTCATCCTCATCGAGGATGCCTGTGGAAGCGCAGCTGCTACGTGCACGTCTAGTGGGGCTAGCTAGTTGCTCTTGCAAATTTGGATTTAGCATTGAATACATCTCGCTAATTGTTGCAATCACTTGTCTTTTAATTTCTGTAGCCATGCCTTCCTGTGTTGCAACTAGCTTCTCTTCTAACAAACGTACCCTCTCTTCTTGTACCGCTTTGCTTCTCCTATGGCTTCTATAGCTACCTTGGTCCTGAGGAAAGCCAAACTTCCACGGAACCATAGCAACATCTCGCGTGCGACCAGGGTGTTCAGGATTTTGATGTGTTCTAGTCAGCTCATCCTTTTCCCTGTCAGGGTGGAAGGTTCCTTCTAGGACTTCTTGGCAAGCTTGTATCAGCCTTAGGACTAGTTCTCTTATTTCATCAGAAATAATCACATGTCCTTCATATGAGAGTTTGCCTTCGTGGCCAAAGAACCAGTTATTTGCACGTTCGCACCAGTCATATGTGTCCGGTGGGGAAATTTTTGGGGTAGATCGTGTCCCCTTTTAAGCACCCATCCTTTAGTGCTGAGTAATAACATAGACATGTACAAACAGTCCTCTTTAATACTGGTTCATATGTTCGTCCGATACTAAAGGTTTTTCCAAACCCTAGCACGGGCTCCTAAAACCTCGCGCGAGAGCCCTTTAGTACCGGGTGCATTTTAGTACCAGGGCTCCCGCGCGATGTTTTAGGAGACCGTGCTAGGGTTTGGGAAAACCTTTATGAGCCATAAATACTAAAACCAATATAATCCATAATTAAATTCTTGAAAAGTACCATAACCATAATTAAATTCTCAAAACAATATAATCCAGCATAATTGTATATATTACAAATTCTTTACATTACTATAAGAGTGTTACTTTTTCTTTACAAGCATTCCTTCGTTGTGATCGTGTCATGCGTAGGGAGCATCCTCATTACCTAATAGGATGCTTGTGTCAACCTCCACTACGAATGGCGACATCTCATCGGACTGATTATATTCATCTTCATCTGTGACGCCCTCTACTCCCATAATTTTTCTTTTCCCTTGAAGAACTATGTGTCGTTTTGGTCTATTTACTGAATTGTCATTTGGCAATGCTCTTTTTTCTGGTTTTTTTGGGTTTACTAGCCATGTCAGGCACATAGAAAACTTGTGTCACATCTTTGGTGAGGACGAATGGTTCATTTTTGTATCCAATAAGATTGAGGTCAATAGTAGTCATACCAAATCGATTGACGATTACACCCCCTCCAGAACGCTTCACCCATTGGCACCGAAACAGATGAACCTTCAAGGATCCATAGTCGAGTTCCCAGATTTCCTCTATGACACCAAAATAGGAGTTCTTCTTTCCAGTGCTGTCCACGACATCTATACGTACACCACTATTTTGGTTGGTGCTTTTATAGTCTTAAGTCCTCATGTAAAATGTATACCTATTTATGTCATAACCTTGAAATGTCAAGATTGAGGATGATGGCCCTATAGCCAACCGGATCAGTTGATTGTCAATAGAGACATTACCCATCAGGTGTTGTCGCAACCAACCACCAAAGTTGTCTATGTGCTGACGTGTAATCCAGGCCGCAGACTTTCTAGGGTGTTTGGAGAATAGGATCTCCTTATGCTTCTCGATGTATAGAGCCACCAAAGATGATTGTTGCAAAACTATGTGGTGTGCTTTAGTGAACGAAGCGTGGTCATTGATCATTATTGATTTCTTCCCAAGTGTGCCCTTTCCTCCTAGCCTCCCCTCACGATGTGATACAGGAACTCTAATAGGGTTGAGGTCATCAGTGTAGTCAACACAAAACTCTATGACCTTCTCTGTTTCGTAACCCTTTGTGATATATTCTTCTGGACGAGAACGATTACGGACATACTTCTTTATGACCGCCATGTACCTCTCGAAAGGGAACATGTTGTGTAAGAATACAGGGCCAAGAATACCAATCTCTTTGACAATGTGAACTAGAAGATGTGTCATAATATCAAAGAAGGATGGAGAAAAGATCATCTCAAGACTAACAAGACAGTGGATCACATCGATCTGTAGCTTTTCTAGTTGGCTTGGATTAATTATCTTCTATGAAATTTTGTGAAGGAATGCACATAGCTTTGTGATTGTAGCTCTAACATTTTCTGGTAGAATACCCCGTAGTGTAATCGGAAGCAACTGTGTCATCAGCACATGACAATCATGAGATTTAGGTGTATGAATTTCTTCTCTTTTATGTTTATCAATCTCTTTATATTGGAGGAGTATCCAGACGGGACCTTCACACTTTTCAAGCATTCAAACATGCTTTCCTTATCCTCCTTACTAAGTGTGCAGCTGGTAGGACGTAAGTACGCGCCATTATCTCTTAGTTCCGGGTGTAGGTCAGCTCGCTGTTGCATATTTTGCAAGTCTTGCCTTGCCTGTAGCGTATCTTTGCCTGACCCATATACACCTAGGAAGCCTAATAGGTTGACGCACAAATACTTTACGAGGTGCATCACGTCAATGGAGTAACGAACATCTAAATCTTTCCAATAAGGTAGGACCCAGAATATGGACTTTTTCCCATATTTTTGCGTTTTCATCTGTACTCTTTGTAGGTTTTGTACTAGTACGGCCCTTTCTAAATACCACTTTATATCCTTAACCATAGCGAATACATACTTCCCCTTACGATGAATAGGACTAATACGATGCTCCGCCGCCCCACCAAAATGCTTACATTTCTTCCTTAACGGGTGGTTGGTACTGAGAAATCGATGCTGGCCCATGTACATGACTTTCCTACAATTTGGTACATACATGCTATCGGTATCATCCAAACACTAGATGCATGCCTTGAATCCCTTGATAGTCAGCTCTAACAGGTAAACAAGTGCAGGCCAATCATTTATAGTTATGAACAATATATCTCATAGGGTGAAGGTCTCCCATTTGTACTCATCCCATACACGTACACCATCATTCCACATCAATAATAAATCATTGACTAATAGTTTGAGGTACACATCAATGTCATTGCTAGGTTGCTTTCGGTCTTGGATAAGAACCGACATTATGATAAACTTTCATTTCATGCACAACCAAGAAGGAAGGTTATAGATACATACAGTCATAGACTAGGTACTGTGACTACTGCTCAAATCACCGAAAGGATTTATGCCATCTGTACTCAGGCCAAACCTTATGTTTCTTATCTTATCTGCAAAGTCTGGGTACTTTCTATCAAAATTTCTCCACTGAGTCCCATTAGCTTGGTGTCTATACATTCCATCGACCTTATGTTCTTTGTGCCACCGCATCATCTTAGCATGTGCTGCGTTTGCGAATAAACACTTCAACCGTGGTATTATGGGAAAATACCACATCACCTTAGCGGGAACCCTCTTCCTGTGACGGTCCACGCCAACATCACCAGCGTCACCACGCTTAATCTTATATCATGACGCACTACACACCGGAGAAGCACATAAAGAATTGTACACCTCGCCATGAAAGAGAATATAATCGTTGGGGCATGCATGTATCTTTTCTACTTCCAATCCTAGAGGGCAAACAACCTGTTTTGCCTCGTTTGTTGTTTGAGGCAAATTGTTACCCTCTGGAAGCATATTTTTAATGAGTCGTAACAACTCATCAAATCCTTTATTGGACATACCATTTACCGTCTTCCATTGCAACAGATCTAGTATCGTACGCAATTTTTTCTTCCTATTTTTACAATCTGGGTACAACAATGTCCGGTGGTCCTCTAACAAGTGTTCAAACTTTTTAAGGTCCATTTCACAATCAAAGTCATCCGCTGCATCATGCAAGATATGTTCTAGGTCATCGTCTTCTGCAATATTGGTATCTTCACAACAAAGCCTGGAATATTGTTGTCATCTTGTTCTTCATCATCATCTTCCCGAATAACACTATTTTCTCCATGCTTCGTCTAACAAATATAATTAGTCATGAATCTCCTTGAGAGCAAGTGAAAGTGAATGGTACTTGTCTTGGAGTATATCCTTATATTCTGGCAGTCTATGCATGGATAACATATGAAACCCGATGGAGGATTTCGGGCCTTGGCTGCTTCGAGAAAATCACGTACACCGTGATTGAATTCTATGGAGTAGCGGTCAGCGCCGTACATCCACTGTCGGTTCATCTACATTAACAAGATTATAGCCCAATTAGATCATTGAACAATAATTTTATCTCATTTCTAGATAATGTACATTACTTAAGAACAACACCTAGGAAAAAACAACCAGGCAAATTATCAAGGTTGGAGGAATCAAAGTATCATATTTCACAAATTTGCCCGTATGTCCATCTAGATAATGGATCACATTTCACAAATCAAGCAGCAGGTTCATCTTACAGTAAAGAATGTTGCTACAAACCTTCAGGCACCCGCAAGATCAAAATCACCGAAAATAATTGAAATTTTGGTAGTTGCTATAACCTCCTCTCTGTTCCTCTCTGTTCGATCACCGGCATATCACAAGCTGCAGGAATCAAAGTATCACATTTTTCACAAATCTGCTCGTACTTCCATCAAGATAATGTATCACATTTCACAAATTAAGCACCAAGTTGATCTTACAGTAAAGAATGGAGCTACTAACCTTCAAGCATCCACAGGCTCAAGATCATCGCAAAGAACTAAAATTTCACCTCTCCTTGCATCAGAAGCTAGTTGGCGTTGCTAGCGAGAAGCTAATTTATACTATTCATCATGATAGTACCGAATCGGGAAAGCACCCGACACTAATAAAGAATTTTAGTACCGGGTTGGGAGACCCTCCGGTGCCATGTTTATTAGTACCGGTTGCTATCCCCACCCAGTATTAAAGTACAAGTTTTTAGTACCTGTTGGGGATCCTGACCGATACTATTAAGTAAAGTACTAGGCGGTCTCCTGACTTGGTACTAAAACTATTTATTAATACCGGTTTTACCTACCCTTGACTTTCTCTCCGTTTTTTGACCGTTGCAGGGGACTTTTAGTACCGGCTCAAATTAGAATTGGTACCAACATCGCTTATATACACTATAGGACGGTAGGGAATTTGAGGCAAGTTTTTTAGGCATGCTGAACATAATTACCTCAAAATATCCTCTAAGGCAACAATGTTAGCCTCAAATTATAAAATTGAGGTAGACCATATAAGCCTCATCAAACTAAGGCTAGCATTAAGCCTTAACTAGGAATCAGAGGCACTGGTGAAAAAATTGAAATGACAGCGAGTGGGAACAGGTGAAAAATTCCCTCCTTTTCTTTCCCTTTACCTATTTTTTCATGTGGATAAGTCACTGCACCATCTCCCTCCTATTCTCTCCTGCCAATTTTTCTCATGAACTCCATTTCCCATTTTCATTGAAAAAATTGATCATTTGCTACTCTCAAAATGTTCACTTTGATTATGATGCTACTCTTAAAATTGACATTTAGGACTATTTGTATCAATGAATGTGGGTCAGGATAGCAAAAATGCTAATCCACTTCTTGAGAGTGGTAAATTATCAAATCTCTCCCATCTGCTGCCTTCCCTGCTCCATGGCGACCTTCTATCCATGCCCCTAACCCTCTTTTCCCCATTATTTTTCCATTTTCTGGTTTCCCATCTGCATGCCGAAGACGACGACCGCATGCCACCGTGTCGCCCATAGGCAGCAGCCATGTGTTGCCTGCTGTAGGATCGAAACTCGCGACCAGAGGTGGGTGAATGGTCGCAAAATAAAAACACAGCGGATAAAAAGAAATTCCTCAAACTCGGGTAACAAACTTGCGAGTGACTTGATAGACTCAGCGCAAGGCTGTGCTAAGATGTTCACTCAAGGCAAGTCGGTACACACTTCTCCAAAAGCACTTTCAGGCACATCGACTCAAGGAGAGACAAGTGTCTAGCAGAGTTAATCCATGAAAGAAACAATTGTTCTTATAGAAAAACATATGCACAAAACACTCTTGCACAAACGATCAGGTACTCGATGTACAGCTAGTGCAACTCAGAACCTCTTAGATAAGTCAACACACCGTTGACATACACTAGAACACATAGAAAAGTATTCACAATGCA
>KE372728.1:302228-316088 GCA_000418225.1 Zizania latifolia | reverse complement strand
GCCGCCACGCGCTGCGCGTCCCATGCGCGCCACCGCCTGTGCGCCACTCGTCCAAAGAGGGAGGGGGCAGAGGAGGAGGTGGCAGCCTAGCTAGGGTTAGGGCTAGGTGAGAAGGCTTGTGGAGGAAGAAAGATGTGGGAGGAAGAAGACACCTCAAAATTGCAAAATGATTTTTGATTAACTCAAATCCTCAAGTGACAAGGGTGGATTACAACCCTTTAAATAGCCCAAATGGACCAAGGAAAAGCCAAAAATACCCCTAGGGTTTTTCGATACAGACTCGAGGCCCACAGGGCAAAAGCGTAAAAACTAACTCCAGATATTTATTCGATGCCGGACTTTACGTGACTCTCACGACACCGCTAGACTTAACGCCGTTAGCACTTTCCGTTGTGTGGGTGATGGTTTTGCGCTGAAACCGTCAAAGCGCTTGCCGCCCTTGCGCCGTGCACCCAGATTGGACCAACCCGATTGCGTGGCTCCTTCAGCCCGACAATCGTCTGTCCGTGTACCTGAGTCGCACCGACCAACGCCACGGCAAGTCATCTTCGCTTGCCGTCTTTGCTCCATGTACCCGGATTGGACCGCCATGATCTTATGACTCCTTCAGCCCGATGATCGTCCATCCGTGTACCTGAGTCACATGCGGGCAACACCTCGGCAGGTCACCTGCCTCCCTTCGGAGGACTTCTCTTCATCATCTTCTCTCTTTCGTTGACAATCACTCATCATCCCCATGGTATTCACCATGGCTCCTTACCCGCTGGCCTAGCCATGTGCCGCGTGCTGTGTGCAGCCCCATGTGCATGTAATTAGGTATGAGCTTGTGATGATCCAATTTTTTCTTCTAACTATCTGTTATTCACTTATCTATTGTGCCAGCAGAGAGACATGTGAATATTGCTACAGTGAATGTTTCAAAGAGATCATATAAAAGTGATTTCTAGTTTGGCTCCACGAAATCCTAAGGAGATGAATGCTTCACGTGTCACAGAGATGCATAAATCAGTTCCAGAATCATTATCATGCTAGTCTATTGAAGGAGTAATTTGATAAAATACCACTTCAAACAATGGGCTTCGCTGATGTGCCAGTCTAAACATGGGCTTCGCCAAATTACCACTCTAAACACTGCCACCTTGATTGCCATGCCATTTTGATAAAATTTGTCATATTTCTCACATAAAATGACTATTTTGCCCTTCTCATTCTTTCTCCAAATGAGCACAGAACTGTAGGGGACCATCGACACACCATGTGGAAGAGAAGGAGAAGACCAAAATAATCATTTTATGTGAAAAGTTTGATAAATTTTATCAAAATAGCATGGCAATCAAGGTGGCAGTATTTGGAGTGACAATTTAGCGAAACCCATGTTTGAAGTGACAAATCGGCGAAGCCCATTATTTGAAGTATTGTTTTGTCAAATTACTCTATTGAAGATGGTTATGAAATTTTAGATCCAATAGTGAAAAAGAGAACAACCACTCTTGCAAAAAACATTCTCTTTCGACTTTCAGACTATACAACATACAAAAAATTGTCATACCAAGGTATGACAATTTTTTGTATGTTGTATAGTCTGAAAGTCGAAAGAGAATGTTTATTTATTTTTGAAATACTTTTTAGGGGCACTTTGGAATTACCAATGTTGTGTTGTGCTGTACTATGTGATCTAGTTAGTTAAGAGAGTTTATCATCTTGTTTTGCTTCTCTTTCAGATCAATATAACATGTGTATTTAATAGAGTTAATAACACAAGTAGAAGTGGATGAAGGCATGGGTAAGGATGTTTCTCTCTAATTCACATGTGATGGCTTAAAAGATAATACATGAGGTCATAACAATAGAAAAATCAAATTTAAATTATTTTGGCCGATTTATTTGAGTACTGGTTACGGTTGGTATTTGGAACTAACGCCATATGTGCTTAGTGTAGGATGCAAGGAGGATGAGGCACAACCAACTTGGCTTATATAGCGAAAATTAGTGATAAGCCTATAAGCCACTTGTCACTAATGAGTACATTTTGCTACTACAAGGGCTTAAATAGAGTGTAACAAGTGTTCAATGAGTTTTCTTTTCTTTTCTTTTTCACTTTTTCATCTACATGTATAACATATGGAATTGTGATGGCAACCGACGTGGGCAGGATAACAGCACATACGACCCTCAAATGGGTGCAACTATTGCTGACTTGCTGAGTGTATCATGGATTACCCTCTTAAATTTCAAGAATCTGAAAGGCGTGAGCACCACAAAGATGGAAGTTTTTTTGCATAGCTAGCTGTCCAAAATAGACTACGGATCTCGAATAGGATAGTGTTAGGTTTACTCTCACATTGAGTATCGATGGTAGAGGAACATAACTTAAATAGAGGAACAACCCTCAACCATCAGACTAGTTTTTTGAGTTGAGCATACCTGGAATTTAAGTTATGGCTTCGGTTGGACCTGTGGGTGAGCAGGCCTAGCTTGACCTGGGTGAGCCAACCTGTGGTATAGCGGTCTAGGCTCCAACAGCTAGCAGCTCGAGGGTGTGACCAATGGTGGCGACGTGGCTAGTTGGGCGGTGCAACTAGAAATTATGGGTGTGATCAGCGTGGACATCACGGCTAGCTGGGGAAACGTGACCGAGGAGGGTGACATGGCAGGGCTATGGTGGCATGGCTAGGAAGGGCACGGTTAGCGAGAGCGGCATGGCAAAGCGCGTGAATTTGCCATGCTGCCATTCGCTGGGCTTTTATAAAGTTACATAGAGATTACAGGGTAATACACCATATGAACATATAAACACTCATTATATAGCCAAGAATGTCCACAAACAGGCAATTTTTTGACCTTCGAGATTCATAAACATAAATGCCTATGTTATCGAAGGGGATGGGGGCTACTAGTTTCAGCCTTTGGCCTTCAGCTTTGGAGGCTAGGCTCCGAGAGATCAGACTCTAGATTGTCATTCGGAGAGCTTCGGTACTTCAGTCTAGATCGAAGCCTCGACCTCCCGAATGTACTTATGCGAAGGTCCTTCAAGACCTTCGGAGTTCTTTGGAGACTTCATTAATGTTAGAGTAGTGTTGGCCATATTTCTTCCAACGATGATGTATGGGGGTACCTAAATATTGAAATGGAAATTTTTCTGAGGAACATCCAAAGAGCTTATTGTAATGTTTCTCGAAAACTTTCGCCTTATCAAAGCAAAAAAGTTCACATTTATGGAAAGTTGATATTGCGACCTGATAGTTGCTCAAAATCATAAAACAACAACTTCAAATTACAAGCTTTTTTTGAGTCATTTTCCATAAAGAGAATTGCATCATTAGTATATTATAAAATAGAGAGACCACCATCATTCAAGTGTGGACTTTCATGTATCCAAGAACTCCTTCTGTGGACCAAATTGTATTATCGTGACCTCTGATCTGTTTTTTCACAACTTAGGTGCTTTTGATGTATGGCCTAATTACATCAATCACAACGACAGTTATAATCATGTGTTGCTATTCAGAGGTGTCACCTGATGTAATTTTTACCCCTGTGCTACCTAAGAGCATCTTTGAGTATTCTAGCTTTGGAAATTAGTTATGGCGGATTTGATGTGACATTATGCCCTTGCCCAACTTTGCAGGTCTGGAGTTTATTTGCCCAAAATACATCTTTGACGTCATCGTGCTTCTTCTGACAGACTTGTTGGTTGGTCTGGCATCTCTCTACTACAGATGACGTTCGTTTTTGATTCGCCTGATAGACACGCATATTTTTAAAACCAAAGCGTTTACGAATTCACTGCATCTAGAGCTGAATTAAATTCATGGGATTTCCGTTGAATGAATTTTGCCATCGCCCATACGGCCAGACTTTTTACAGATTTTGGAAATAGAAAATGGTACATCAACGCCGGTTCAGTCATTACGAACAGTACATGTTGCTTGCAGAGGGAAGGAACTAATTAACCGTGCCAACAACGGAGCCTGCCTGCACGGCCGGCGGAGGCGCCTCACCTGGACACAAAGAGAAAACAGTTAGGGTCCGTTTGGTTTGGTGACGAGGATGGATAGAATGTTCTTATCTATGGATTTCTGGATGAGATGATACATGTCAGATGTTTGGTTAGATGGATGGAATGAGCTAATTTTATGTTTGTTTGGTGGGATAAAGGGTGGATAAAATGATCCAGTTTTTTGTTTGGTTCAATGAATTGGATGGACAAATATATATGGTAACCTTTTCAACATGGATGGGTAAGTTAACTCCTGTTCTAACATGAATGTGTATTCTGTAAGTTATAATCAGCACTACACTGTTAGTTGAGATCTCCACGGGAGAGGGGACCGAGTCTCTCTCCCGTGCGTCCCCTGGATCCAACGCCCTGATCGGGGGCGCCCTAACCGAATTCGGTTGAGGGCCCCCCATTGCGCGGCACATACAAATAGGGGGAGGCCGACACGGTGAACAAGGTTGTTCATCTGCTAACACTCCGCCCTACATTTTCTGCATAACCCGATCTAAGTGCTCTTGTGCCGAAGCAACGGGAAGCTCCTTCGGCCATCCCCTCTGACGCTCACCGGACACCGACGCCACAGACCACCGAAGGCCATGACGTCTTCCTCGTCCAACCAAGGAAAACCAGAAGGTACACTTCAGTTCTTTCCCCAGCTAGCACTAACCCTATTCAACCCCTAAGCAAATTAGTTGACATACACGTGACAAAGTATAATTGTTCCCTGAGCAGCAATGACTATTATATATATTAGAGTAAATCCTGACATATACGTTATAAATTTTGTCCCATTACACTAATGAAGACTTCTCTTCTTCAGCGCATCGAGGGGCTCCACAAACGTCACAGCTCTTGAGCACGAAGTCACGAACTCGTGTTGTCGGAGATGGGCGTGCTGAGGTCATCGTCTCCTGCCATATACCCAGTACTTCCTGATTAGAATCAATCAATGGATTAATGGAATGCATTAGGATTTAGGAAGTCACGGATTTGAAGACAAGAATCAATTGCCTTCAAATTATCATTGGTACCCTTTGTAGAACCAAGAGAAATTGTCCGGCATGTCCTTGCCGCGCAGCTCCAAAAGCCACCTCTTAACATCTGAATCGAACACAATTACGCAACATGAACACCATGGAGACGAAGACGACGCATAGTAGATATCCATGCATGCGAGAAATCGATAGCAGAGAGGAAACAGATGGTTGCGCGCGCATGACTTACCGCGGCGTGACCGAAGTAGCAAGTGAGTACCGCGGGCGACCTGGCGAGAAGGCGGGCAGGACGACGCGAGTGGCGCGCAGGCGAACTGGGGAGGAGGCAGCGCGAGGGGGCGGAGCAAACTGGCGGCGCGCGGGCGGAGGAAACGGGCGGCGAGCAGGACGGCGCGGGGAGCAGCTAGATCTGGAGGTAGGGGAAAGGGGAAAGGCAACAAGCGAAAAGAAAAGAGAGTGAGCAGAACGCGGGCGATGGAACAGCGAAGGATGCCAGCAGCGTTGTCCAGGAAAATTTTTCGTTTCCCCTCATCCAGTATCTATGGGGTATATTCTCCCGAGTGGCTATCCCAGCTCTTTCTGCCATCCAAATAAACACATGCTAAACTGAAATATGGCCATCCTATCTATGGATATCCATGAAACCAAACACTGTCTTAGTTGCCCTGCCAGCCTGTCCCCAGCGACAAGATCTCGCCAGATTGCCGCCATCTGATTCTGTTGATAAAATCTTCAGAATTTGTAAAGCTCTCAACCACATGTCTTTTATGGGCTCGAGGAGCTAATTGACTAAAAATTGTAGTGGATGGTCATGGTCGGTCCATTTGATTGGAGAGTATATATCCTCCCACGAAAATCCTTTTTAGATATACTCAAATTAGTTTTTTTTTATAAGTATTTGGTTAGTGGCTTGTGATACAAGACATGAAAATTTTGCATTTTGACATGCAGTCCTTAAACCTGCCGGTGAAAAGGCATTTCTATAGGCGATTCTCTTAACCCACTCATTTTCATAGGCAATCAAATAAGTCAACTGACTATATGAAAATAACAATCATATATATTCACATTCATATCAAAATGAAAAATTCACATACATTCAAATTCAAATGATAGGCTCATATATATTCATATTAATATCAAAATAACATATTTACATACATTTACATTCAAATGGTAGATTCATATCCAAATAACATATTCATGTACATTGACATTGAAATTATAGATTCATATACATTTATATTAATATCTAAATGAGATATTCACATATATTTGCATCCAAACGATACATTCACATTTATGTCTAAATGACAGATTTATATCCACATCCACATCTATGTACATTCACATTCATAAATATCCACATCACACATAAACATCTCACATTCACATTCATACATCAAGTATCACATTCTCATCTTATGCATTTAACAATTACTGGCTTAAATTAACTAGTCGCAATGATCAAAAGTTGATTGTACAAACTATAACATATTTTGTAACCCATCATTTTCTCCCTTCAAAGGATCATAAAATTACGGATTAACACCACACCAAAGTAATTTAGCAAAATTCAAATATGTAAAACTTCTATAATTCTGCAGTCATTGCAATCTACTATTGAGTTTAAAGAGCAATTTAGATTAAACCAGCAAATGTTCAATGTATAAGATAGAAATAGGAATGTGCTAAGGATATCGGGTTGTTGGGAAGGTGTTGACAATGATGAGAAAGATGAAATGTGCGATGTTCGAGAAGGTTGCTAGCTAGGGTTGAAGGAGGCGTGTGCAGTCATGGGCATGACACGAGGTGGAAGCAGAGGTTGAGAGGGAGAACCAAATGTGGCTGAGAGACAGCAATGCATGGATATGACGTGGAGGAGATAGAGCATGAAGGTGAGGTTGAGAGGGAGAACCAAATGTGGCTGAGAGACAGCTATGCATGGATATGACGTGGAGGAGATAGAGCATGAAGGTGGCATGGGGACGACACAGGAAAGACAATAGAGCACAGAGGTGGCGTAAGCAGAGGAGAGCTCGTGAGTTGATGGTGAGGTCCAACAGGTTTTAAGAAGCTTGAAGGGCGTAGTGGTAAAAGAATTCCTAGACATAAGTTGAGGAAGCATGGGACAAAATAAGCTATCCGATGAGAAGCTCATTTAGAGAGAGTGGTTTCCACATACGGTCGACAAAGGACACCATCATATCTATGGAAATCTATTTCTATAGGTGGTCCACTTTACGAGATTGCCTATAGAAATTAGCCCATTTCCACGAGTAATTTTGTCAGTGGGACCACGTGTGAAAATAACGACATTAACATGTAGTCTTTAAGACGACCGCTTATAAAAGTGAACACATTTTTGACACATGGTCCACTTAAGTAGACTGTGTCTAAAAATAAAATCGTTATTTTGGTAGACAGTCTAATAGGACAGCCACCTATGAAAATAGATCAATTCATAGGCACTAGCATAAAAATAGTCTTTAGTAACTAATCTTTAGTGACAGATAAAAAATACACGTCACAAACAAATTTTTAGTAAAAAACCATTTTATACCATCAATAAAGTTCTTTTATTAGTAATGGGTTGAATTGAGGCCTGTTACTAATGATGGTGCTTATTATTAATGATGGGTCGTCATGTGGCCCATCACTGGTGCGGCCTACCATTACTGACAAGCCTCAATTCAACCCATCACTAATGATGGGCTGTAACTGCTCATGTTAAGTGAATTGTTCGAAGAAATTGGTTTTTAGAGATGAGCTGTAACTGCCACCCTTATTCATTACTTGATAGTTTCTTTTCTGAACCGCATATGTAATAAAAAGATACGGCTGCTAAAACTTTTTATATTGTATCTGTATCTGTGTTTGGCACAACTAGCTTTGCGTTTGATATGGGGTTGTAGAAAACTAATCTAAGAATCAGGGTCTAGCACACATGTACGCACACGAAGAGTTTTTTTATAAATAGTATTTTTTTGAAATTGCGAATTTAGATAGTGGCGTCGATTTTTTTTGAAATTGCAAATCTAGATAGCATCGTCAAAAAATTATAAAACTAGACCTCTGCACCGCTACAGGAACATACGTCAGTGTCGGGTCAAAATGGCTATCAGTGGTGGATTCTGAATCGCCACTGACTAGTCAAAACTGATAGTCAACGGCTATCAGTGGCGGTTCTAGAACCGGCACTAACAACAAGTATCAGTGTTAGTTCTAGAACTGAACTGGCACTGATACGCGCGTATCAGTGTCGGTTTAATAATACAACCGGCAATGATATGCTATTATCAGTGTCGGTTTGGATCACGAACCAACACTGTTGTGTATTTCACGCTATTTTTTATATATAAACCACGCTGTATTAATTTTATATCCAAATGCACATATATGCTAAATTCATTTATATAGCTTATATCATATTACATGGATAATCTCAAATCAGATTAATATGACATATATTAACTTAAAATATCAAAACATATTTATATAAATATTTTCATAAGTTTCAAATATGATATTGTTTTTACAAACTCAAGCACAAGCTAAATTACTCCACATACATGATAGAGAGAATAGCCGCAGGACACTATGCAAGCTCTTGATATCGTTCTTAGAGAATGCCCTAGTGGAAGGTCTACAGCATAAGCTCATGTTTTACAAGTTAGCTTGTACTGCAGACCTTCCACTAGGCCATTCTCTAAGAGCGATACCAAGAGCTTCGATAGTGTCTTACGGCGATTCTCTCTATTTATCGGCCATAAATTGTTTAAGGTTGTACGACAAATTACATCACATATATAACAACCTTCAGCGCACCATTGTTAATGTGGAAATAAAAAGCACATACTGTGCTGATAACTAAATCGTTGACTCGTAGAAATTGACCAAAACCAGTCACTAGGTAGCACCATCCATCTGTTGCTTTATGCACTGCAACTGGGGCTGCTGTGCTTCCTGCTGCTGTCACTTGGATGTATGAGGTCTATTGGTGTAGGTGAGGTGTGATGTACTTCTCACAATACTGCCTTGAAAAATACTGTTATGAATAAAATATATTAGTAGCTAGTTAGGTGAGGCAAGTGCAAATAAGTGATTGATTGTGATGTGCAAAATGCTTACCACCAATTTCTTGTTCACAATCGAGGGATTAATTGTGCATACATATAAGTGAGTCCCGGAGGATAGACCCACCGAGATGTCTTATAGAAGAGCCCTCCTTTCTGGAATCACATCTGTTTGATTTCCAAAATAACAGATGTTCTTTTGTTGATCCATTTGCTCGGTGTCACCCTCACTGGCTATCTACTTCCCCTTCTTCGCAGCATTGGTAGAATCCTCACCTGTAATTATAAAAAACTACTTTAATTACATAAACAAAATATGCATGTCTAGTAAGTAATGTGAGTTTGCTATAGATACCGTGGTCGTTGTCCTCCACTTTTATTGTGGTCTTCTCGTCACCAAAATTATTGTAAATAGTAGACGTAATAGACAATGAGGGTCCCATTGTTAGTTCCACATAGTATCCTTCTACTAGGCAGACTCAGTCACTAAATGCATCCCACCCTTTGTGGAAGCATAACCTACCTCCACAGCTCGCAATCTCAACTAAATTGGTGCACCCATCTTTTGTTGATATCTTCAGAGTGTCACCAGCGTGAATGTTATTATTATTAGCAAAAGTTTTTCTTAGAATCTACAACAGTGAGATAATATCATATGAGTTTGTTAGTTTTGCTACCACATAAATAAAATATGCAATGTATAATATATAAATCTGGTGAGACCCGATGAAACGATGATTGATTTTCAGGAGGCAACTGTTAGTATACACAAACTAAATATTGTTAAATGCATACACTCCATCAAAAGTATACTCAAACATACATATGCACATCACATTATTTGCATACACTCCACCGAAGGTATACTCAAACATATATATACACTTGATCATTTCAGTCATCAAAGGTATACTCAAACATATAGATTCTCAAACATATACATACACTTGATGCATGGCAAGGTACATACACTTGATCATTTCAGAAGTATACTTAAAAATTGTATACAAAAATTGCAAGCCAAGGTACATACACTTGATCATTTCAGCCATATCTTTTTCAAGAGACCAGAGCCACATTTATGTACTATATACACACAAAGATTAATTCAAATAATCCACTTGTAGAGATTCACATTATATACACATAGAATTAATCAACTTGTAGAGATTCATTCAGGTCACTGACTAGAATAATGGCATAGACAAAACCCTAGCTAAACCCAAAATCTAAATAATGTGGGAGATTGGTGGCATCAAAACCTTGCATGGGTGGAGGAGACGATCAGCTGGGCGAAGGCGGAGATGGAGATGGCTGGATGGTGGATGCGAAGATGGCCAGACAACGGAGACTCGGTGGCAGAGGCGAAGACGGTCGGACGACAGGATGACCGGACAACGGAGGCGGAGGTGGAGACAGCCGAACCACAGGACGGTCGGACCGCAGGACGTTAAGACGGTCGGACGGAAGGATGGTAGGACAGTGGCGGGCAAGTAGACAATCTGCGGGATGGTCAAAAATGGCTAAGTCGCAGCGTATATATATAGGAAGGGTATCAGTGCTGGTTCAATAGAGAACCGGCACTGATAGGTCACTATCAATGTCAGTTCTATTTATAACTGGCACTGATAGTGCTTTTCAGTGCCAGTTATATTTTAGAACCGGCACAAAAGAATATTTTAATATTGATAAATATAAATATTTTATTTTAACATACAAAATTTACTCCTAATAAATATGGATTTTTTACTGTACCAGATGAAACGTTTTTATACTAACATTTACAAATTGTTATTAACAAATACAAACCGTTTTACTTTAACAATTTAAAAATATTTTACACCATAAATGAAACTTTTTTATGTTAACATTTATAATTTATTATTAAGATTTACTATTAACCGTATCCCTAAATCATTACCCTAGCAATTAAAATTCACAATCTTGAGCAAATAAAATACACAATCTTGAGCAAATAAAATCTCAAAATGATTAATACTCTTACACAATCTTGAATAAATAAAATACAAATTCCATCCCTAAACGATTAATGCTTCATGGTGGTCACGGTGTATGTACGTAGCTGTTGGGTTTTGGGGAGGCTACGATAGCGCTTAATTTTAAAAATTTACCCTGTTAGCCCAGGAACCATGCGTGTAATGGGATCATGCATCGTTACCTTAAGCCTCGAGACGCGCTCGGGCAGCGGAAGTAGAGTCGATGAAGCGTGTCTTCGAGCAGTTCTTCTCCGGCTCCGTTTGTTCGTCGGCGATCCGGTGAACTCCACGGGACGAAGACGAGCACCGATGCAGCAACGGTGCCTCTATGGTATCCACACGTATAGGGACGGGATCACCTCGCTCCGGTGTGCATCACCGCTTGTGAGATCCGGGAGAGAGAAGAGAGGTGGCGGCTAGGGCTCTCAACCAGGGGTAATAGGAGCAATGACAACAATGACCAGTAGCTTTTTCGTGCTTGCCCCACCTCTCTTTATATAGTGTCCCATCGTGGGTCTTTAATCTGTATTAAAGCCTAACAGATCTAATCTGTTCGTCTAGCCCAGAACTTCTGGCTACAGCCGGAACTTTCGAAAATGACCTTCTATATCGAATTAATTCTCGACCCAGAACTTCCGGCTACAGTCAGAACTTCCGGTTCGTCCAAAAAAACAAATACTGGGCCTGGTTCGGAACTTTTGGTCCTAACAGAACTTCTGGATGCTCCAGAACCCAGAACTTCCGGCTACAGCCGGAACTTCCGGTTCCCCTAGAATTCTCTTGGGCACAATTCCATTAATCTCCCACTTGCACAAGAACCAATTCTTTATAAGATTTGAATTCCATCCCCTTAAGCGTGTGACCCGATAGGTTCATACGCAAACGGCCGCTACCCGGAAACTCTTTCCGAATCGCCGATCAATAGCGGTATCTAGCAGCACATATTGACCCCCGAAAGTATACAAAGTCAAAACTATACTTTCTGAACCTTGATATACTCACGCACTAATCTCTTTACCACACGACATCAGTCAAGCTCAAGGCGAGATACGTGCCACCCTTGTTGGTAGCTTGACACTTCACTCGATCAAGTAGTGGATTCAATCATGATCAACTCTTTGATCATAGTGGTATGGCCATGCACTTTCCAATCCGACTACCTCGAGGGGCCTAGAGACGTCTCTCCCATTATGTAGGAGGGGTAAATTCCATCTTGACCGCTCACATCCCACGACATGTTTCGTGACACACTCAAAAGCAACCTTTATAACTACCTTGTTACGGAATAACGTTTGGAAGCCCCTAAGTATGCTACTACACATTCCGGAATCAATGACGATCTCAGGTCTAAGGATTCTGCAGGTACACCATTTGAGATGCAACTGATGGCACATATAAAATAACAATCCCAGCAGTATCTCAACGTGGGCCTATCCAACTCCATGTTCACCAACATGAGTCCACATCACTGATTTGATATCTCTATGTCTATGATCTGTGAAACATGATCATCAATCAGATAGATGTGCTAATCTATAAATCATCACTGTCCCACATGACGATATGAGATTAGGGATCGTTTAGAACAACATCATAACACAAAGAGTCTCATAGACAAGTCATCAACTTACTGATCAATGTAAAAGACATTTATTCAAGGAACAAGATAACTAATTATCTAAATGTATATCAGAATAGACAAACTAACTTCTTCTCACATACACTCGACTCACTCACGTAAGTATCTAATACCCATAGAGCTCAAGTGTGCCTCATGTCTGGGCTGTGAGAGTGGCTTCGTCAACGGATCAGCTAGGTTCAAATCTGTGTGCACCTTGCATATCTTCACATCACCTCTATCTATAATCTCACAGATCAGGTGATAGCGCCGCAGTATGTGCTTGGACTTCTGGTGTGACCTAGGCTCCTTGGCTTGCGCAATGGCACTACTCTTATCGCAATAGAGGTCCACTGGACTGGACGCACTAGGGATAACACTCAACTCAGAAACAAACTTTTTGATCCAAACTGCCTCCTTTGCAGCTTTTGAAGCTGCAATATACTCGGGTTCTGTCGTTGAATCTACAACCGTTTCTTGCTTGGAACTCTTCTAACTCACTGCGCCTCTATTGAGGCAAAACACAAATCTAGACTACAATCGCGAATCGTCCTTATCGGTCTAGAAGCTAGCATCGGTGTAACCATTTACAATGAGCTCCTCCTCGCCTCCATAGACCAGGAACATATACTCAGTTATTCTCAAGTACTTAAGGATGCTTTTTACTACTGCCCAGTGACTTTCACCCGGGTTTGACTGATATCTGCTTGTAACACTTAGAGCATAAGAAACATCTGGGCATGTACAAAGCATGGCATACATGATGGATCCGATTGCGGAGGCATACGGGATCGCATTCATCCTCTCTAGCTCATCAGGTATCGAAGGACACTGACTCTTGCTGAGAGAAATACCAGGTGACATTGGCAGAAAATATTTCTTGGAATTCTGCATATTGAACCGTTTCAATACCTTGTCAATGTACATACTTTGGCTTAATCCAATTAACCTTCTCGATCTACCTCTATAGATCTTTATGCCCAAGATGTATGCTGCCTCACCAAGATATTTCATTGAGAAATTTTTTCTCAACGAAGACTTGACAGCATCTAGCATAGGAATATCATTTCCAATCAGCAATATGTCATCTACATATAAGATCAGAAACATAAGAGAGCTCCAACCAGCCTTTTTGTAAACACAAGGCTCTTCTTCATTCTTGATGAAGCCAAAC
>KE372728.1:274701-288675 GCA_000418225.1 Zizania latifolia | reverse complement strand
CGGAAGTTCCGGAGTTCTGGAGCATCCGGAAGTTCCAGTAGGACCGGAAGTTCCGGGTCAGCCCCTGAATTTGGTTTTCTGGACGAACCGGAAGTTCCGGTTGTGACCGGAAATTCTGGGTCGGAATTAATTCGATACAGAAGGTCTGTTTCGGAAGTTCCGACTGTTGTCGGAATTAATTCGATACAGAAGGTCGGTTTCGGAAGTTCCGGCTGTAACCGGAAGTTTCGGACCCAAATTGATTCGATACAGAAGGGTAATTTCGGAAGTTCCGGATAGGATCCGGAAGTTCCGATGACCGGAAGTTCCGGCTGTAACCGGAAGTGTCGGGGTGCGCAGATTAGATCTGTTGGGCTTTTAATCTGGATTAAGAGGCCCATGCTGAGCACTATATAAAGGAGGAGAGGGTGGCACGCAAGGGGCTGCTGCTTTTGCTCTACCCTAGCCCTAGCCGCCACCTCCCTCTCTCCCAAGGAATCACAAAGGTTGTGATCAAACCCTAGAAACTTCACGAGTGGTGCTAGCACGCCGGCGTGGAGTGTTTCCATCCCTGTACATGTAGACTTTGTGGAGGTGCTGCTTGAATAGCAGCACTCGTCGTCTTCTTCGTGCGAAGATCGCTGGACTTCATCGACCTGGTCGCCAGCGAACGGGCGAGGCAAGAAGGAGATGAGCGAGGACGCGCTTCTCCAATTCTTCTTTCGCTGCACTAGCGCGTCTCGCGTTAGAAGGTAACGATCCATGATCCCTCACGCGCATGGGTTCCTGGGCCAACGGGGTTAAAAATTAAAATTTGCTGGCTAGCGTAGCCTCCCCATGTCCCTTCACTTATTATAAAACAACATGCAGTCGTTTACACATGCATGGATTTTCTCTACCTCAAGCCCTAACGGACAAATAACCTATTTGGCATAGTAAGTACTTTTGGGCAGAATATTTTTCGTTGGAAGTAAATTTTTCAAAAATACCAACAATTCGTTGAAACCCTCATCGGACCAACTGCTGCTAGCCTTCATTTGCATCAGTGTTAGCACCACATTCAACTTATTGTGCTCCTCTTTATAGTTTGGGTATATTGCTATTTTAGAGTCAGTTACCATACGCTGAAACTTTTCATATTGTCTGTCACTAGTGAAGTCTCCCTTGCCATCACGCAACATTTGATCGATGTCTTCATCATTGTCATAAAATAATGTGTCATCTCTGTCATGGTCAATTGTAGTGTTGCTGCATGTGTTTTCTTCGATTATTGGCTGCTCTTCATGCACACTATCGTCAAGTTTACTGTGTTCTGTCTAGTGGGTATATCCTGCTTTGAAACCTCTAAGAATCAAGTGTGCACGGATTTACTTAACGTTTATGAATTTTTTCTCATTTTTGCAATCGACACATGGACAACATATGTACTCGTTAGTAAGACAGAACACTTCGTACAAAACCATTGACACCATTAATGAACTCAGACCCATGATCATTCTACATCCATGAGCAGTCCACCTACATATCATTATAATTAATCTCACATAATTAACTTGCCTGCACATAAAATTGCTGATATTTTTGAAAGATCGATAGTGATAGTTTAATTACCTCATATCTTGAACCATCGTTGTTTGCCGGTACTTGTTCCGGCCTAGAGAATATACCTTCGGAACGTTCTATTCCTACAATATATAAATTTATTAGTCTGGCATTCATTTTTTGATTTTAAAAATATTTTTAAATTTTGTTTTCAATACTCTCTTAGAAAGGTTGTGAAAATATATGTTTTAACATAGAGAATCTACGTTTGAAATATTGCGAAGATCAATCATGTATCATACCATGTATTAAGCCATTAATTTAGTGCTTCATTTTTTAATTTAAAAAATAATTTCAATTTTTGATTTTTACACTCGCATGAAAAGGTTATAAAGATTAATCACGTCGACGCTGTATGGAGGTCATGTTGAATTTTAAAAATAAATTCAACATGACCTCCATACATTTATTAACCATAAATAGCAATCCATAAAGCTAAGAGCAATTTTCATAAGATTAATATTGCATCCATACATTCAATATATTCAATCCATTAAGAACAACTCATGGTCTCCATGCATTCAACATGTGTACAACCACTAAATCAATATAGCCTCTATACATTCAACATGTGTACAACCATGGCTTCCATGCATTCAATTCCGTCGAGAGCAATTAATATCTACAACCACTAAATCAATATAGCTTCCATTCATTTCATTTCACGTATTCAATTCCATCCATGAAGAGAAATAAATTTGTGCTAGCATACATTCAACATGGCCTCCAAACATTCAATTCGATCCTTCAT
Organism: Zizania latifolia; assembly: GCA_000418225.1. Lineage (NCBI taxonomy): Eukaryota > Viridiplantae > Streptophyta > Magnoliopsida > Poales > Poaceae > Zizania > Zizania latifolia. The sequence goes on along the minus strand of KE372728.1, from coordinate 286,343 downwards.
TCCATTCCACGCATTCAATTACATCCATGAAGAGAAATAAGAGTAAGTATTGTGCACAGGATTCAAATGGTAAGAAGAAAATGAATAGCAAAATGGTTTACCAAAATCTTGTCTTCATAAATCTTTAGCCTCCGGCATTGTTCCACACTGCACTGTTCCGATCGTCTCACTGTCCAACTCGCGCTACTGTTTTATAGCAGTACGTATCAGTGTTAGTTCGTGGCTAATACTGGCACTGAAAGTTGCGCAACAGTGCCGGATCGTGCCATGAACCAACACTGAAGTATTAGTGCCGGTTCGTGGAACGAACCGGCATTGTTATGCAACTTTCAGTGCTAGTTGTAGCCACGAACCGACACTAAAAGTTGCATAACAGTACCGGTTCCGTTCTAGTTTGAAAAATTTAACGGCTTTAATTTTTTAAACTAGCAGTGATATAGCTTCAGTACCGGCTTGGAGATAATCGGCACTGATATGACAATACTTTTAAGTGGTTCTGTGGTAGAGCTGCCGACATTTGAAATGTGGACAGAAAAAATTACTCCTGTGAGGCCATTTTTTAAAATGTCGAGAGAGGTCTAGTTTGCAATTTCTTAACGACGCTATCTAGATTTGTAATTTCAAATAAATAAATAAATATTATTTATAAAAAAATTCCACACACTAAAGGAGCAACGTACAGTATACATGTACTGCCAATGAAGTTGCTATTTTTGGCAGGTGTATGATAATTAAGTCAGGTGTCATATATGTTATACACGCAAATGTAACAAAATATTCATCAGGTAAATAGAGACTAATAATTGCATAATGCGAACAGTTGCATAAATATTCAAGTGAAAATACATACTCCCCTCAAATATGGAACTTTCAGTACAGTATATTAATTTCAAGGATACATCCAAGAGACCGAGAACAGATCAATCTAATTAGAAATCAGGATCTAATGCAGCAGCTGAGTGCATGAGGACAGGGTAAGAGACTGACTCTGACTGTTCTTGTTGCTGCGTTGCAAAGGCAAGTAATGTGCATAAATAAATAACAGTGTCGACCTTGGTTAGGCCAGAGCTTGGTTGTCAGTCTGTATGGCTGTTGCCCGGCACAAAGCTGCTAAAGAATGTTGCATATGCCTCGTGTAGCAGCCCACATTACAGGGATAATACTTTAACATGAATACGTGTACACCCACGACTGCTTAGCTAGATCTGTTGCCCATGTTACCAAGATCGCAGATATGCCAGTTAATCTGGACAGCTTGTCCTGACCTATTAAGCCGGCCGGCCGGCCGTCAGATGCAGAATGGCCTGGTGAGTTGGACATAAACCTAGGAACTTGTACTTTGTCTTGCACAATTGGGTGTAGATTATATATGTTGGAAGCATCTTGGCTAGTTTCCCAGTACATGAAGAGCTGATGGGCGATGGCCTTGGGAGCCCTATGATTTTGCCATGGCCGGGCAGCCCGAGCAATTGTATTTGGCACAATAATAATCTCTTTGTTTTTGTTAAAGATAATGGAGATACAAACCTTTACAGCATCACTCGCTGTACGCTTATTACAGCTGAAATGCTAAAGAGAAGGACCTGCCATGACAATCAAATCGCCAATGCTCCCTTGTTTATCCTGAATACAACATATGTAGATCATCCAGACAAGAATAACGGGAACAAGAACTGCTCGTAGCAATGCGTCGAAGAAAGGTTCAAGTCAGAGTTCCTTTTTTTGGACGATTGATTTGCATCATCATTTGGGCACCACACGAGAAAAGCTCTCTATCATGTGCCCATTGATTTCTTACGCCTCTACAAATACTCTGTACAAATACCACTTAAAAGTTGACATATTGATTTGTTTATAATTTGGCCAGCAATAGTTTTAAAATATGTAATAATATTGCATTAATGTGGCATCGTTAGATTTGTAATAAAAATATTTTACTAAGCATCTACATTTAAAGCTATTAACTTTTGTCTTGCTTAAAATTTATTGGTCAAAATTATTATTTTTATTATATTGAAGGCACACAAAGTGAGTATGCCCCTTGTAACAAACAATCTAAAATGGGCGCCAATGACATTAAAAGCATATTAATGTGTGCATAATTGTGGTAAATGGGATTTAAACCAGATATAATTAATGCTTATATGAATTTTCTGAATGGAGGGAGTACCAAAATTAAATGACATGTCATGAGTATCATTAGTTGTTTTCAAAAACAACTATGATCTAGTTAAATTAAATGACCTAAATCAGGACTAACTAATGTAACAAAACTTACTTACCTTGCGCATGCATTGTTTTTGGACATGTTTCGAAGCAAATACTACGTACCTTGAGAAGCTTGTGGCTGTTGTGGTAGTTAATCCAAGCCTATTATTTTTTGAATGGCCAATAGACCAAAATTATATATATTTCTGTCCATTTATTACACAGCTTAAAAACTAGTAAACGCCATTGTGACACAGGACTTTTCTCCAAACAAAAACACCCTGGACACACACAAGGCCAAGATGCAGAGGAAAATAATCTGAAAACTATGTCAGTGGTGCCACACCCTGACACCACGAAACAACTAGAAAGCTAGTAGTAAGCTACTTACAAGTCTGCCTAGAAGTGATTGCTCATGATCAAATTTTTGTTGTTATATTTCTTGCGGTCAGTTTTTTTTAAAATATTGTCCATAAATTTCTAGCATCTAGGAAAGACACAACATTACATGTTATTCCAACTTTACAGGGTGCCAGCCCATGTTACATGTAACAACGCAAAGTGACGAGCTAGCAGTCTAAAAGCCACAATCTCAACATAAAAATGTGTAAGTCTCAGAACACTAAACAAATCAATGATCACACGTAATTCAAGACTAAACAACTTTCAAAGAAAGATTAAAAATATATAATAGCCAGGAACGGGACTAAACTCTACTAAACGATCCTATATATATAATTGTACACCGCACTACTATATCGAAGTGCACTAATCACACACAAATCACTCGCTCACTCACCACAAATCCCGTTTCAATCTCTCGCTTCTACGCTACCACCAAGCAGGAAGCTAGTTAGCATGCGAAGCTACGCGATGAAAGTGCCGACCAGTGCGTGCATGCCGCGGCTGATGAGCGGGGGCTGCCGCGCGTCGACGGCGCGGCCGGCGGCGTCGGTGTCACTTCTAGAGCGCATCCGCGACGTCGTGCTCCGCCTCATCATGCTCTCCGCCGTGTCCAAGGAGTCTGTCAAGCGCAGCAGCAGTAGTGGCAGCGGCAAGGCGTCCTCCTAGCCGCGCGCCTGGCGGCCGCGGGAACGAGTGCCCGTCGCGCCGCCGGTGACGTGCCACCGCGACGACCCGATAAGGAACGAGGCCGTCGAGGACTGCATCGAGTTCCTGAAGCGCTCGTCGGCCGAAGGCGACGCGGCGAAGATGTCGACCGTCACCGCCGCCGAGACGGTGTCAGTATTGTGCAACCCGGCCACGAAGCCGTCGAGCATGGACGCCACCGACACGATGATTGCGCACGGCGAACCGGCGAATTGAATCCGCCGAGCACCGGCGCCCGGGCCGGATCGGTGTCGATATTGGCCGGCGTTCGACATCACCGGCCGGCCGTGTGATGTATAGAATCAATTAATGAAACCTAGGACAAGAACAGTTGGTTGGATTTGTTTAAGCAAACCTTTTCTTAATTTGTTCCATCATTCGTCGCCTTTTGTGAATGCTTTCACTTTGATTGTTGGTTGCAAAATCAACAAGCAAAGTACTTGATGACACACGCAGCATAATGGAGCGGTTTATGAGTAGTGTACATGATCGACGAGGTGTCTCTCCTTGAATAATTTCCTTTTGATTTTCGCCTGTTTTTTTTTGGTTGGTTGAGCTGCAAAGATACGGTCTTTAATAATATAGTTTTAGACTATAAAGAATGCACACCAATAATAAGTTTTTAGTTATTTGTGGGTCAGTAGTCGTCACTAAAAATTCAACGATGTCTAAAATGGTCTTATTAGTGGCGAATATTCTTCGGACTAATCGACAAAGATATGTAGTATTAGTGTCGAATGTTGAAGATGTAAGTCACTAGTAAAAGACTCTATGCTATCAAATTCTTAGCTGATTATTAGCTATGAGTGTATAGGATGTTTGTCACTAAATACCTACATTTAGTGTTGTATGTCCTATTGACCCATTATTAACTAATATTTGGGTGGGGCAAAAACACTTGCCTAAACACACACAACACTAATATAAATTATGTCATATCTCACTCTTCTTACTCTCCACCGTTCTAGTCTCTTCTCTTTCCATTCCTCTCTCCACTTGATAGCAACATCCCAAACTCCATTGGACCATGAACTCCCAATTGCTGAGTTGTTGCTGCTTCGATGGATGCTACTTCATCAGATCCCATCGTCGCCACCTCCTCCTCTCTTACTCCTCCATGCTACTGCCTCTCGATAGAGGCGGCAACAACCACAACGAAAAAAAGCTATCAATCATACGTCATCACAATCATCTGAACATAACTTAACATAACATAAATGACTTTTATTGCTCATCTGTAATGATCGATCATTAGTAACGAATAAATGCATGTATCTATCACTAATAATCATCTTTAGTGACGGATGTAACGGTATAGCCCATCTTTAATAGTCAGTTATTAGTGACGGGTATACATTTGTATCCGTTACTAATGAATACTACATCAGTTTCTAAATATAAGTCATTCTGACATTTTCTAGATTCATCTATAGATCAATAAATCTAGACACATATGTATAGATGAATCTAGGAAATACCAGAATGACTTATATTCAGAAACCGAGGGAGTATTTATCACTAATAATCAACCATTAGTTACACAAGTACGCTTATTACTATTGATTAATTATTAGTAACACCATAGAAATAACGGTAGACACTTGCTTTTATGACCCATCGTCACTAACAACGCCTTTTTTTTTGAAGGAATAGGGATTAACTAGTAAAACTGGACGGCGTAATTGAAGAAGCTGCTTGCTTGCCTAATTCTCGCGTAGCACGTGGTGTTCATATGCGGTTGTCGGGAATATTCAACTGCATGCATGCGAAGCAGTACTATTACTGGCAGTACACTAGTTTTATATGCCATGACTTTATAAGCTTAGAATTTTTAGATGGTAATTATTGATATTTTTATGATTGAAATATTATTTTAGATTTATATTTTCTATATGTAAACTCATTAATTATAATACAACATAACAATATTTAATATAAATAAAACATGAAATATATATATACTAAGTAATTATTTTTTATTGTAAGAACGTGTAAAAAATTATGAAACGGAAGGAGGGAGAATTATGAAACAAAGGGAGGGAGTACCTATCCTTACTCTTTATTTAGTGGACTATTTTAGTGTAAACTTTTATGGTGTTCTATACAAGGTGTTACTAGTACTGCAGTGTAAATTAAATTCGACTGTTCGTATGGGTATTGTAGACTTTATGTAAAATACAATTTCAATTCATTGTCCATTCCAGAGTCACCTGGTTTTCAAAGAAAAAAAGAAAAGTTGTGTGTATTATCTTCTAGTTCCAAACTGTATGAGCTGACTATATCTTACTTACCCTTATGCTTTATTTTAGTTTCTAGTTACAAATGACTTCGACATGCATGGGCAGTGAGTAGAACCCAATATCATATCGGGACACAATTTTCACTTATTTAAATTATACTCTTTAGTTTCACATAATTATAATAGTGTATAATGTTTTGGGGCCAGCGGTGGTTATTCGTCTATTTATGCATGAGTTAAATGTGAAACAATATGCGGAATGGTTATGGTTATGGTTATTTTTATAAACTGTCTATCCTTGATATCTGATATCCATAAATATAGAAGAAACTCTACTAAATTTTTTAACAAAATTTAAAATCTTACTGATTTTTTGCACAGTGTGTAGCTTTTTCACGTACGTGGATACCTAGGGCGGTGCAGGTATGTGGATACGAATTTTTTTATAAATAATATATTTTTTATGAAATTTCACTTCTGATATATGATCTCAAAAATAGCACAAATAGTCATCTATCGATACTTTAGCGGGTCGATAGATGTCTTTATCAACTTCTAGGCTTCTGTCCATAGTTCAAGATCCTCTATCGTCAGTTGAATAGTCGAGAGAGGCGTGAAGACCAGTGGGTGCGGGAACTGGCGGGCGCGGCTGGCGGCACGGCGTGGGTACCGAGGCGGCACGGCGCGGCATGGGCAGCGAGGCGGCCACGGCACGCGTGTAGAGAGCGATGGCACGTGGCATGACAAGACGGTCGGGCGAGCTGCCAGGCGGGCGGCACGGTCCCAAGGTGCATTTATGGCGGCACGCGGTGAGCGAGGTGCGGGCACGGGAAGCCGGGTGAGCGCGGTCCCAAGGCGGGTGGCTGGCGCTTGGGCGGCGGCCGGAGTATTTATGGCAGCGCGCGGCGAGTGAGGTGCGGGCACGGGAAGGGCTGTCGAGCGCGCGTGGGCAGCGAGCGGTTGGACGGCGTGGCACACGAGGCATGTGTGGGCAGCGGGCGGCGCATTTAAGGCAGCGTGCGGGTGAGGCAGCAGGCGCAGCATTGCGCGGGCGCGACGTGGTGGGGCGCACGGGCGTGACGCGGCTTCTGTCGACCGTTCAGTTGTCCATAGAGACTAAAATGTTGACACAAGCTCTATCGATGGAGCTTCTGTCGACGCTCAAAGTATCGACATATGTATATTTTCTCTATATTTTGAGATCACATAATAGAAGTAAAATTTTATAAAAAAATATTATTATTTATAAAAAAAATCTATGGATACTAGTCTTTTCCTAGAGCTAGCTTGTGCTTCACCATCCACTGTAGGCCAGCTGCAATGGATGGGGTCGATAGTAAGTTATTGGTTTATAGGAAATTCATTTTTTGCATTGGAAAATAGGAACCAAATTGTTTGTTGAAATTATTATAACCAAAATTAAAAAGAATAAAATAGTTCAGTTTATTTTATTGGTTTTTTAGTTTTACTGAATTTTCCTAGACAGATCATCACAATCTGGTCTTAAGATTCTAAAACCACCTAAACCTAACCGAATTAGGGTCTTAAGATTTATGCTAGATCTAAATTTATACGATAAAATAAAGTGGTTTAAAATTTTATTTTTATTTTAAAATAAAAACAATATTGCTAAACAAAATATCATTAATCTGCTCTAGATTCTTTAAGCTAGGTTTGAGTACTTCAAAAAAATGTTGAATCTAGAGTTATGCTAAATGGTGCCAAAACTTCTGGATTGCTTTTGTCAAGAAAATTTATGGTGGAAATCACCATATAAAAGTTTTCATAATTTTACCAAACAATTTCACTTGTAGGCAGGGGTGAAATTGGGCCTCGGGGACATTGGCCCAACCCCACTCATGCAAAAAAATTAGTGGACTAGTATCCATGAATTTTAGATATATACAAATTTTAGAGGCTCAACATCGCTCTTTCAGCCCAGCCTGAGGTTAGGTGTCATGCCCGAAAATTCTAACCACTTTCTGATGATGCATAGTAAATTACTTTATTACAGAGACGTCATTGAAACCTCAAAACACTAATTAATGAATAGATAAATGACTCCTAAACGATGCAGTGATGACTCCATTCCATAGATAGACTTGACTGGGCTAGCTCAAAAGGCACCTCCTTCATCTTCACTGACAAACTTCTCTTCTGGTGGTGAGGAATGCAAGGGTGAGTATTTTGAATATTTAACAAGCCATCTAAGCGGAACATAAAAAATGCACAGAAATAACAAAGAGATGCATAATATGGCTCTTTTGCATAAAAACAGCATTTTAAGAAAAAATAGAATTTTAAAAGTTAATCACTATAAAAATAGAATTTTAATCACTCTAGAAAATAGAAAAAATTGAAATCATAAAACAGAATTAACCATTCACTGAATAACTCTACCCAGAGTTATCATGCCCAAAACCAATCATACCACTCTAAACCAGAGCTAACCAGGTTAAATAGAATTAAACATCAGATTAATTAAGTAACTGTGAGAACTAATCATGAAAGACATTGCACTGCTCGCTCTTGACTGTAGGCACGATTATTTGAATAGTTTTACTCTGATTAGAGGTGCACAACTTTACCCACAAGACACAGCCCTATGATATGTCACTATACGCCTCAATACCACCATGGTACCTTAGAAAATGACTGTGATACGACCCTTTCACCTAGATCCTCTAAGCTTCGCACCCAAGGTGGCCATCCCTCTAGACGTTCCGTCATAGATGCCCCTAGCGCTCCAATCCAGCAATAGCAAAGACTTTAAAGAGTATAGGACTACCGGTGATCTCGATGCTCCACTTGGGATCCCTAGGTTATAGGTCATACCATTACCCACGTTGGTTTGTGGTAAGTGTTGTAAGGCATTGCAACAGTGGCCCACGAACTGGTCCTTAAGTGTCATGAGTACGACCAACAAAATCATGTACTCACAACCCACCTTAGTCAAAATTTAGTAGAATTAATCATGAACCAGTTCACAAGTAAGCATTTAATCAAATAAACAAGCATTAAGGTACAAGTGGCATTAATGAGCATAATCAGGTAACACTAGTTTCTATGTAGGGCTAAGCAATCCTATGCAGTCTAGTTAAATCATACTAGGAATCTAACTGGTCAAATTTTAGTCCCAAGGTAATCAAGGAATTAGGTATCTAACAGTGGGCAATAACAATGCATGCTAAAACCCTTCTCGGTGACATTCTAAAATAAATGCATCTTTGAAAGAAATCATAGCTTTAAACATAGGTTCAATCATGATCAAAAGATGGACTCAGATGACTTGCCTTGCTGCATAGGGATAAAAACAGGAGCTTCCTCGACGAAAACGGGCTCCTCAGAGACTTCAGAAACTATACGCCAAAGCAATCAATTAAAAATAGTACAAAAGATCACTCATATTGTGTGTGAAATATTTTTATTGTGTAGAGCTCATTTTCTAGAAATTTATGCAATTTGAATGGTCAAATATGGAGTTAAAATGAATTAGTTATGAATTTTTAAAGGTTTTAGCATTATTCTAGATTTTCAGAAAATAAAACAGAATTACAACGCAATAAAGAATTCTCTTTCTGAAGAAAAATTGGGTTTATGATGTCAGCAGGGGAGAACGGGGATCGGTGCACCTGGTCTGCCATGTGGTGCGCATGTGGCAGCCACGCAAGCGGGGCAGCGGACGTGGCACTGATGCGGCGCACATGCGGCAGCCACGTCGGGATAGCGGGCGATGGTGGCATGGGATCCGATGGTCGCCAGCGAATAGTGGATAGGCGACCGGCGGTGAGGGTAGCAATGGGACCAGCAAGTGACGGCGATCTTACTAGCGAGGTCGATGGTAAGCGGGGGCAATGGGAGATGGCTGGTGGCGAGAACTCGGCGGTGGGCAGCTCGGCTTGACGGCGAGACAGGAGCTTCGGTGACTGGCGGGGGCCTGCAGAACTGATGACGGTGACGGCAATGACCGGCGAGCAGCGAATCACCGGGGAACGACGGCTATAGGCGAGCTGGGGCAATGGAGGCACGGGGGCTCATGGAGGATGGCGGAGAGGTGGCTAGGGTTCCAGTGAGGCGGTGAAGGCGACGGAGAGAGTCCTAAGGATCACATTTATAGAGAGGGGTGGAGGAGTCCGGCGCGGTTACGACGGTGTGGCGATTTTAGAAATGGCCAGTGGCGGGGATCACGGTAGAGGTGGTTGAGGGAAAAGACCAGGTGAGGTGGTGGAGCTAAAGACAAGCTCGGATTAGGCCATGGTAGCCAGCGGCAGTGGATTGCATGGCGACAGCATGGCTAGGGCACGGTGTGGGCACAACGGGAGGTTAGGGATGGCCTGACAAGTCGAACCCACCTATCAGCGGTTGGGCGTGGGGACTAGGCCTGTGGGTGTTGTGAGCTAGTGGGACAGAGTGGCTAGGCCAGCGGGACGCAGCTAGGCCAATGTTGGGCACGTGTGCTAATGGGCCGGCAGGAGCTGGCCCGATGGGAGGGGGATTTAAAATAAAATTTTATATTTTTCTTTTATTTTGTTTTAGAAAAGCCATCCAAAAATTAGAAAAATAGGTTTTTGCTTAGAAAAATTCCTAAAAAATTCTTAAAAAATCCTTTGTACTTTTAGGGACTTTTACAAAAAATTCTAGCAAAATTTTATTTGGAAAAAGTTCTTCTCATAATTTTACTTTAAGAAAATCCCTTATTTTCCTTTATTAAAAATTCCATTTTCTTTTCTTTTATTCACAATTTTTATTATTTTTATTATTTTGAAAATCTAAGCTGTGACAAACCTACCCCTTAAATAGAATATCGACCTCGATATTCATAGGTGCATGGGAACAGGTGTGGATGGGTGGCTCTAAATTTATCTTCATGCACCCAAGTGGTTTCCTCTTCCGAATGATTACTCCACTGAACATTACAAAACTTAATAACTCGATTCTAGGTTCTCCTTTCACTGCCTTCTAGAATATGGATAGCTTTCTCCACATATGTCAAATATTCTTGAAGTTCTATCTGCTTGACATTCGCAACTTTAGAAGGGACACATAAACACTTCTTGAACTGAGATACATGGAATACATTGTGAATATCTACCATAGATGGGGGTAACTCCAATTCATAGGCGACTTCTCCCCTTCGACTCATTATTCAGTATGGTCCCACAAAACGTGGTGACAATTTTTATTTAGTCTGAAAACGCCGAACTCCATAGAATGGGGTAACTCTTAGGTATACAAAATCTCCTTTCTCGAAACTTAGGTCTCGATGACGGTTGTCAGCATAACTTTTCTATCTAGATTGAGCAACTTTCAAGCGATCTCAAATAATCCTTACTTTTCTTTCAGCTTCTCTTAGGATATCAGTACCAAAGACTCGACTTTCTTCGATTTGGTCCCAAAACAAAGGTGTTCTACACTTCCTTCCGTACAAGGCTTCAAACGGGAACATATAAAGACTAGCTTTGTAACTATTGTTTTACGAAAATTCAGCATATGGTAGATTCTTATCCCACGATTGTAGGATCAAAACTAGCGACCAGAGAGGGGGGTAAATGGGCGCAAAATAGAAACACAAACAAAAACAAAATCTCCTTAACTTGTTGTATCGAACTTGTGAGTGGCTTCAAGAGACTCAGCGCAAGGCTGTGCTAAACTATCCACTTAAGGCAAGTTAATACAATCTCCACCAAAAAAATCACCCAAAGTAAAGACAAGTGTTAAACGATCAATCAAAATACATCCATGAGTGCAACGAACGTTCTATAGAAAAAGACACGTACAAAGCACTCATGCGCAAATGATCGAACACTTGGTGTGCGACTTTATTAACAATTCATCAAACATATAAAGTACATTCTAGAACCTCTCAGGCAATTCAACAAACACTTGATATGCACTAGAACATATAGACATTTCAATCAACATTCATAATGCAATCTAAAAATCAAGTACATGTAAATATTGAATCAAACACATGCAGTGCGTATAGAAGAACAAGGTACCATAGCTGAGATGGAGTAGTGCGTCGCCGTCTGCTGCCTCCGCTGCGCCTACACGTACCGGTGCAGGTCGGCACCGCTGGTGCGCC
>KE372728.1:242144-255215 GCA_000418225.1 Zizania latifolia | reverse complement strand
ATGGTTCAATACAAAAGACACAACTACCCTCATCTCGAAGGTTCGGTACAGACTCGGCCCACAGGGCAAAAACGTAAAATAACCCTACAGATATTATTCGGTGCCGATACTTTTCGTAGCCGCTATGACACCGCTAGGATTAACAGAGAACACGCTTTTCCGGTAGATTGACGGTTTTGAGCCAAAACCGACAAAGCGTCCGCCGCCTCCGCACCATGCACCCGGATTAGACCCGTTCCGACCCCGCGGCTCTTCAGCCCGACGATCGAATGTCCGTGTACCTGAGTCGCACCGGTCGACACCATGACAGATCCTGTTTCCCTCGCCGCTTTAGCTCCATGCACCTAGATTGAACCGGGATGCCTTCGCGACCCCTCTGTCCGACCGACGTCCGTCCGTGTACCTGAGTCACGTGCGAACTCCATCACGGTCGAGGCTTCTTCATTTCCATTCCTTCACATCTTCCCTTCTCGATGCTTCACGTCTTCTTTCTCTGTTGACAATCACTCATCATCCCCATGGTATACACCATGGCTCCTCACCGGCACGATCTCGTGACTCCTCAGTCCGACGATCGTCTGTCCGTGTACCTGAGTCACACGCGAGCGCCGCCACGGCAAGTCACTGCCTCCCCTCGGAGGTCATCTCATCATCTTCATCCTCTGCTCATCTTCTTCTCATCTTCACTTTTCCCGTTGACAATCACTCATCATCCCCATGGTATACACCATGGCTCCTCAATAACCGGCTGTAATAACCTGCAAGTCTAAGAAAACTCCTTATTTTAGTAGTGTTCTTAGGTTGCACCCAATCAGTAACTGCTTCGACCCTACTTGGGTTAACAGCAACTCCTGCTAAGGTGATGATATAACCTTAAAATTTCACTTCTTTCAACCAAAACTCACATTTACTCAACTTAGCATATAACTGATGCTCTCTCAACTTTTGTAGTGCTAGATGTAAATGGGTGGCATGGTCTTTCTCACTCCTAGAGTAGATGAGAATATCATCGATGAAAACCTCTATAAACTTATCCAAATACTGCATAAACATACTATTCATTAGTTTCATGAAGAAAGCAGGGACATTGGTTAATCCAAAGGACATCATAAGGTACTCAAATAATCCATAATGGGTTGTGAAGGCTGTCTTGGGAATATTTTCTTATCGAATTCTCAATTGATGGTACTCTGATCGAAGATCTATCTTGAAGAAAACTAAAGCTCCTTGCAACTGATCAAAAAGATCATCAATCCGAGGGAGAGGGTACTTGTTCTTGATGGTAACTTCATTCAAAGCTCTATAGTCCACACACATTCTCTTAGTCTTATGCTTCTTTTCCACAAAAACAATGGGCGCTGCCCACGGAGAAGTACTTGGTCTAATGTATCATTTCTCTAGTAATTCTTTTACTTGCTTCTTTACTTCAGCCAACTCATTCGGGGCCATCCAATAGGGTCTCTTATGAATTGGGGCTGTCCTAGGGGCTAGATCTATTTGGAACTTAATATCTCTCTTAAGCAGCATACCCGGTAACTCTTCCAAAAAAAACATTGGGATATTCTTGTACCACAAGTATCTCTTCAATCTTAACTTCATTCAGCATTATCTTCAAGCCCGACGGGTTAGGGTTATGGAAAGTGATGGTTTGGCCAAGGTGGTTGGTTATGGTGACTTATTGAGTCACACACTTTATTTCACCCTCATGCTTTACTAACTAATCTATTCCCAAAATGACATCTAGGTCTTTTGATTCTATTAGGATGAGGTTGGCTAGGAAAGGGATATCAAGGATTTCAATGGTTACCAGAGGGCTAAAAAGAGATGTGGGCATTTGGTGGCTAGGGGTATAGATTACTAAGGAATGAGAAAGAGGTTATACTTACATCCCATATTTTTCCACAAAACTGTTCTAAGTATTATGTTGACAGGAATTGTACCCAATACTACCTTAGGGATGGCTTGATCTTCTTTCGCTGTCACATGATTCACCCTTGCTTTAACTTATCCAGCAAGGGCTGGGGCTGTTACAGTCAGATTCTGATACTTGGGCTCTGGACACTTGTCAGAATAATGACCAGTCTTATAGCAGTTGAAGCACACCACTGACTTCCACTCTTATCGTTCAGAGGAACTTGATTAGCATCCATGATAAGAACAAGGTGAGGTGCACTGGTGCGATAGGTCTGAGGTGCATTGCTAGTATTTCCACTACCACTAGTGGCATAAAACTGACGAGGAGGATAATTAGTTTGAGCATTGAACCCTCTAGATTGTTATTGTTGTGGCATAATCATGAAACCGGGCCTCTGATTATTGTTGGACTACTAATTCTGCACCATACGATGCTTCTTAGACTCCATATAGTTATACTGATCCTCTTGACGAATAGACTTATCAACCAATTTCTGAAAATCAATATAATCTCTAGAAATCAGATGAACAACCAGTTCATCATTCAGACCTTCTAAAAATTTCTCCTGGTGTTCTGCATCTAACCTAACATTTTCAGGAGTATAGCAGGCCAGCTGGTTGAACTCATGTAGATACTCTGTAATAGAATGATTTCCTTGCTTGATGGCACAAAATTCTCGCTTCTTCAGAGCCACTAGTCTATCAGGAACATGGGCCTTCCTGAAACCAGCAGAAAATTCTACCTAGGTAATTTTCCTTCCATCCACTCTGTTCTCCTTGAAATGACTCCAACATTCTTCAGCTGGACCTTGAAGTTGATGAGAAGTAAAAGCAACCTTCTCTTGATCTGTGCACTGTAGCACCTCTAACTTCTTTTCAATAGTGAAGAGCCAATCACTAGCCTTCACCGGGTTGGTAGGGCTAGAGAAAAAGGGGGGCCTCACTCGAAGGAATTTTGACAACTTGTTCTGCAACAGAACTGGTGTAGGTGGGGGTTGAGTTGGTGGTGCATGTTGTTGATTATGCATCTGTTGCATCAACATGGCCATGAGTCAATTCTCAGGCATAGGAGGTTAGGGTTATCCATTGTTAGCTGATCCACTAGGGACTTCATCAGCAACATCTTGAGAATTGACGTGACGAGTCTAAACCATCTTACTGAAGAGAACAAATGAAAGAGTGGACAGGTCGAATTTAGAAATAGAGAAGAGAAAAGAGAAAAACATCTTGTACTGATCTGAACATGATTTATATTTTTATTATACTCCAAAAGAAAACTCCTAAGTATAGGTGTATCACAGAAGCCGATACAAACCACACACTACTGATAAGAAAAAGCTAACAAGCATTTAGCCTAAGCAAACAAACACCTAACAAAATATTCTAGGGTTACATAAGGACTTAGGAACTAGACTCCTCTAGGTCTTCTTGGGGATCGAAAGACGATGACCTCCTCTTCGTGCATCCTCTTAACCACTTGTAATTTAGGGGGCATCTAAACACGCTTCCTTGTTGTGCGGCGAATCCTTACTCCTCCTAGCGGCGATTCTCCTTTCAGTGCGTCAACTTCTCTACACAGCAAGTTGACCTGATTCTTGAGCAGACAAATTATCTGTATATTCCAGTTTTCTTGCTCATGCGGTCCAATGATAGTATCCTTGTGATAGTCATCCATAACTTTCAGCATATCTATCACTTTGACCATCGTAGCACTATCTTCTCCATCATTAGATGGATACTTTGCATAAGTGTCTTGGTAGGTCTTCATTGGATGATACTTCTACTCTGTCCCTGACAACGTAGATCTCCAATGGCAGCATAGGCAGCTTCTTGACAGGCATGGCTAAAACTTCATCGTTCTGCTTCAACGATCAGTGATGGAATGGTCTCTATCTTACTCATGATCGACACTGCCACTGCTGTGATCCTAGGGGTATCTGAAATGACTTGGGAATATATGGGAACTTCTTGGTATCCACAAAAAATACCAAATGATGCAACTCCTTGACAAAACCCTTTATATTGAAGCACCTTTGGGGCTGGGATCCTTCCGAAGACATCTAAAAAGAACAAAATAAAATAAAATCAGCACTATTTTTCCTTAAAAAATATCACTTTTTGAAGAGAGGAGATAAGTATAACTAAGAAAATAATTTTCAGCTTCTAAGGTTAAACCATTTGGCTAGTCCTACAGTCAAGGTAGCTCTGATACCAACTTGTCATGCCTAAAAATTCCAACCATTTTCTGATGATTTATTGTGTGGAAAGAATCCTCGTCCATGAATCAGCCGAGGTATATAATAGACAATTTATTAGAAACCAAAAGCATAATTGTTCATAACAACATAATAAAGTACTTTATTATAGAAGCGGCATTGAAACCTCAAAATACTAATTAATGAATAGATAAATGACTCCTAAACGACGCAGCGATTACTCCACTCTATAGGCAGACTTGACTGGGCCAGCTCAAAAGGCACCCCCTTCATCTTTGCTGACAAACCCCTCTTCTAGTGGTGGGGAATACAAGGGTGAGTATTTTGAATACTCAACAAGCCATCCAAGCAGAACATAAAGAATGTACAGGATAACAAAGAGAGGTATAATAGGGCTTTTTTGCATAAGAATAGCATTTTAAAAAAGAATAGAATTTTAAAAGTTAATCTAATTAAGTCAAAACCTTAAAACAGAATTAACCATTCACTGAATAACTCTACCCATAGTTACCAGGCCCAAAACCAATTATACCACTCTAAACCAGAGCTAACCAGGTTAAACAGAATTAAACATCAGATTAATTATGTAACAGTGAGGACTAATCACAAAAGACATTGCACTGCTCGCCCTTGACTGTAGGCACGGTTATTTGAATACTTTTACTTTGATCAGAGGTACATAACTTCACCCACAAGACACAGCCCTATGACATCTCACCATGCGCTTCAATACCACCATGGTACCTCAAAAAAGGACTGTGATACGGCCCTTTCACCTAGATCCTCTAAGCTTCGCACCCAAGGTGGCCATCCCTCTGGATGTTCCGTCATAGATGCCCCTAGCGCTCTAATCCAGCAATAGCAAAGACTTTGAAGAGTATAGGACTACCAGTGGTCTCGATGCTCCACTTGGGATCCCTAGGCTATAGGTCATACCATTACCCACGTTGGTTTGTGGTAAGTATTGTAAGGTATTGCAATAGTAGCCCACAAACTGGTCCTTAAGTGTCATGAGTATGACTAGTAAAACCATGTACTCACAACCTACCTTAGTCAAATTTTAGTAGAATTAATCATGAATCAGTTCACAAGTAAGCATTTAATCAAATAAACCAGTATTAAGGTACAAGTGACATTAATGAGCATAATCAGGTAACACTAATTTCTACGCAGGGCTAAGCAATCCTATGCAATCCAGTTAAATCATACTAGGAATAATCTAACTGGTCAAATTTTAGTCCCAAGGTAATCAAGGAATTAGGTATTTAACAGTGGGCAATAACAAAGCAGGCTAAAACCCTTCCCGGTGACATTCTAAAATAAATGCATCTTTGAAAGAAATCATAGCTTTAAACATGGGTTCAATCATGATCAAAAGATGGACTTAGATGACTTGCCTTGCTGCATAGGGATGAAAACAAGAGTTTCCTCGATGAAAATGGGCTCCTCGGGGACTTTGAAAATTATACGCCAAAGCAATCAATTAAAAATAGTACACAAGATCACTCATATTGTATGTGAAAGTATTTTTATTGTGTAGAGTCCATTTTCTAGAAAATTATGCAATTTATAATGGTCAAATATGGAGTTAAAATGAATTAATTATGAATTTTTAAAGGTTTCAACATTATTCTGGATTTTCAGAAAATAAAATAGGAATTATGATGTAATAAAGAAATTATCTTTCTGTTGAAAAATTGGGTTTATGATGTCACCAGGGGACAACGGGGCGCTATGCGCCTAGTCTGCCACATGGCACGCACGTGGCAGCCACGCGAGCGGGACAGCGGACATGGCGCTGACGTGGTGCACACGCGGCAGCCACATCGGCGCCACGCCAAACCAGCGGGCTATGGCAAAGCGTGACCCGATGGTCACCAGTGAACGGTGGCCCGGTGATCGACGGTGAGGGCAGCAACTGGACCAGCGAGTGACGACGATCTTACCGACGAGGTCGACGACGAGCGGCGGCGACGGGAGACGGCCAATGGTAAGAACTCGATGGCGGGTGGCTCGGGTCGACGGTGGGACAAGGGCTTCAGCGACTGGCGACGATGGTGGAGGGGTGGACGGTGACCGACGGGAGGTAGCATTTCAGCTGATGACGGTGACGGTGATGACTGACGGGTAGTGGATCACCGGGGAACGACGGCCGGAGGTGAGCAGGAGCGGCGGAGGCATAGGCGCTCGTGGAGGACGGCGGAGAGGCGACTAGGATTCTGATGAGGCGACAGAGGGGGTCCTGGGGGTTAGATTTATAGAGAAGGCGAAGGAGTCTGGCACGGACATGATAGTGCAATAGTTTCGAAAACAGCCAGCGGCAAGGATCACGGCAGAGGTAGTAGTGGGCATGGGTCTTGCTCGGATCCATGGGAAAAGGCCGGGGCGAGGCGGCAAAGCTAAAAACAGGCTCGGATTGGGCCATGGCAGCCTGCGGAAGTAGATTGCGCGGCGGCAGCACGACTAGGGCATGACACAAGCGTGGCGGGAGGTTAGGGATGGCCTGATAGGTGGGACCCACCTATCAGCAACTAGGCGCGGGCACTGGGCCTACGGGCGCTGCGGGTTGGCGGGGCGGAGCGGCTAGGATGGCAAGACGCAGCTGGGCTAAGGCTGGGCACACGCGCTAACGGGCCGGCGGGAACTGGTCTGGCAGGAGGGGGATAAATTTTATATTTTATTTCTTTTATTTCCTTTTAGAAAAGCCTTCCAAAAATTAGAAAATTAGGTTTTTAGCTCGGAAAAATTCCTGAAAAAATTATAGAAAAATCCTTTATATTTTTAGGGACTTTTACAAAAATTTCTAGTAATATTTTATTTGGAAAATTTTCTTCTCACAATTTTACTTTTAGAAAATCCCTTCTTTTCCTTTATTAAAATCTCTATTTTCTTTTCTTTTATTCACAGCTTTTATTATTTTTATTATTTTGAAAATCAAGGCTGTGACACTGGCTTCACTCACCAATCTCCAGCGGCACTGTGGCAAGCCTACCAGGCTACTAGCCCACCAGCAGCACGCAGCTCATCACCAATGTGTGCATGCATCATGCAACTCATCACCAATGTGTTCATGCATCATACAGATGGAAAGTCCAGGAGTGAGCTTGCAAACCCTAGATTGCACCTATGTTCCCCACCATGCACCACCCCGTCACCCTCGCGAGCACACCCGTGCTGGCCACCGTCCCCTCCCCTATAACGCCACGCTCCGCTCTCACTCACGGCCATCGCCCTTGGCCCCTGCTCACGCCCATCGCTCCCGTCTGTGCGTAGCATGCCTGCATGTGCCGCCCTGCCCCCGCCCGGCCACCCACGTGAGGCCTGCATGGCAGACCGGCCTCATGTGCAGGCGTGCAGCTATGCCGTGTGTTGCCTTCACCGTTGGTTTCTAGACTCCAGTGCTCGGTCTCTCCTTCCCCGCTGGTATGCTCCCTGCCTCTCCGGACTATAATAAATTGAGTTGAAGAGGTCTAAACAATTGACATCATTTTTTCAAGTTCAGTCAAATGAATGGATGCCAGAAATAGTTGAAACAAGAGCTAGTAACAATGGACAAAGTAATCATTCTATTGAAAATGTTGTGCTTACAATGATCATGGCTCGGCCACTGCATGTGGGAAATTGTTACATTAAACAATTGGTCAAATACTTGTATCGTCCAGCGTTAGAAGTCGTCGCGCGATTGATAAGAGTATATAGACAGATCACAAACCTGGGAATCACTCGAGATCATAGTCTCACTCGGACCAATAAAATGGAGTGACCAAATCCCTGCGACACTGCAGTTTTTATGTGAGCACTAGCATTGTCCTATATTACCCTAATGAGTATGGCATGACAAAAAGTTTCAGATCATATATATTTTTCAATAGTCTGTAATCTGTATACACCAGCTATCACCAGCTATACTCTTCATTCACGAATGAGTAACTAGAGCATGCTACATATATTATTATTGCCCCAAAACTTACCGCTTTCAAGAATCAAGATTCTTCTTTTTCTTTTTCTTCTTCAAGGCATTTCAATCCCAAGCATATGGTTTAGGCTTTAGGGTTCATGCTTGGTTTTAAAGTTGGTTATTATAATCAGATTATATATATTATAATACTCCAGAATTGCTCCTACACAAAACTAAAGATTAGAGTGTGCAACATTGGTAGGATTATAATCACCGAAACTAGTATAATCCGAAATAAACAGTAACTTCAACCAAATTAAAGTCAGAAATAACACATTCCCCATTGATCAACGTCTGGCTTAAAAGCCTTATTCCAACATAAAACACTTGGAAGGGTTACAAACACCAACACAAACATATATGCATCTCCTCTAGTTACATCACTTACATGGCAACCATCAAGCAAGTTACTTTAATTTGATCACTGATCAGAAGAAAACCAGCATGGCAGCCACTGTGGAAATTTCTTTTCCACTGTTCTATCAGCTTCAAATGTATCTCTATTCACTTGGTGATGACACCATAGGCGATGGAGGCGATGGCGAGAGCAGGGTGGAGGAAGTGGACATAGGCTCATGGATGACACTGTTAGTTGAAACTGAAGTCGGATTGCCATCTAACTGCAACATCACTGCCCCAAGGATCTCAGTGAGCAATTTCTTGAACTCCGATTCATCCACTGCCTTCCCGTCATCGGCTTTCGCCATCTTGAACGCCTCATTCACCACAGCATCCACCTGCATTTATCATTAGCCTTGGCTTTGAACTAACAATGTACTTTTGCTGGCGCTACTGATGAAACGAATGGTAGCATTCTACCTGTTCAACTGCTCCATATGGTGGTAGATTCACTGAATCAGCCATCCTATCAAACGCAACTCGAATGTACTCCTTTGCTGTTCTATCTTTTTCTTTCGGTACACCTCTCCAAACAGAAGCCAACAGCTTGAAAAGAATGATGGTATAGGTGGATTAGTATCATGTAGCTTACAATTTTGTCATAACTATGAACATATGTCAAGGCTACAATACCATACCTTGTCCAATTCGAACTTGTTTGACAGTAGCTTCTTGATACCACTCCCATCAAAAGTATTTTCAGTGTGCGCTACTATAACAGGGTGCTCCTGAAGTCGCCGTGTGATGATTGCCAAAAACCTCCTGAACTCTTGGAAGAAAACCCCTTGAGAGACAGGTTGCTCCAGCTTATCAGCATGAAGTTCTTGTAACGCAGGCTCTATGACATTCTCCATAACCTGTCAGAAACAGCATATATACCTTATTAATTTTCTCTCAACTTTCTCTACAAAATTAAGTTGGTCGTCACTCTATTTTGTCAGTCTCAATAACAGAACAACTATTGTACACGATGGTTTCATTTTCTATTCTGAATTTATACAGACAGATGGCACATTCGTTGTCAATTACCCAGGAATCTGAAGATGGTGGTATGCCATGGTCGACCGTCAGTTGTCGAAGAGCAGCTAACAAGCACAGACGCAAGGTTGCATTTGTTGGCTCGACTTGCGAAAATATTGCGATCGCCTCCGTTTCGAATCCAGGGTTCTCAACAAATTCATTCAGATCTTCCCCGTTTATCCTCAGGATCACGATGGGGTCCCTCTTGAGCCCAGCTGCCATGCCGAGGAGTATGTCAGACAGGACGCGCTGGAACTCTGATTTGCTCACTGAATCTTGCTTTCCGTGTGTGAACTCGTTAAGAACCTGCAGGTTATTTACATTCATGATCCATTAGATGCATAAGAAAACAGTAATTATTATGTGTCGAGTGTTTTGTGTTAAACATCCAGCCAAAGTGATTAGAGGTTTGCTGATCAATGCAGTCTAATGGAATTAAAGCTCACCAACTACGACAGCATATTGCTTTAGTTTCTTTGATGAGGGGAAAACTTGTAATAAGTGGATTTGACTTCTGTGGACAAAATATACAGCGAATAATGAATTGGGGTTGCTAGCCTGTCGTAGTTGAAATGATACACATATATTATACAGGTTCACTAGAGAGAGTAATATTGTACATCATGTTCTTACATCAATATGGTATAGCCAGCAAAATATATTTGTCTCGAGTAGGCTAGAAGATTAGATTAAGAGCTTGATGGTAGGATCAAAGCTTTGATGTGTAATCTATGTGTAATGTGATCTGATATAGATCGATCTATGATCTATAGATTGAATGCACATGGGATGTGCGAGACTCACTGACCTCCCCGTTATATATGTGGGGAGTTTATAAATTCTAATAGGTTGATGTATCTCTAAAATGTTAGGTGATAGCTCACATATTAAACAAGATTTGATTTTTAAACTATGGTCTCACATATATATATCGTAAGAAATACTAATACATATAGTTATATATGAAATATACTAGTCTAGTATATCAAGTTCCATTCACATGACAACTTTGTGCATCGGTCTTTGGGTGCAGCGGTGGGAAACTCGGGATATTACTGTTTCATTACCTAGATAATGAACCAGACACCTCTAGAAGAAAATTCAGTACCTTTTCTTTTGTCAACAGTAAGCAACAACAGAAACACGACTCTGGAGATAACGTGTCAAAAGGAACTCAGCAACAGCTCTGTCAGAATGCTCCTGAGATAAAGTCAAATGCCATGTACACACCTAGAACTTTCCAGACAAATTATATGGGAATTTCATCAGGATGACAATGTTTGGCAACAGAGTAGTCACTCTCACTGAGATTGGCTAGTTCTATCAATTGAATGTGACGTTTTTTCTGTTAGAGGGAGGCATATTCCTGTTGCTCCTCATTTCGCAAGCTAAAGCATGCCTGTAGTGGAATTGTTGGCAGATCTCAAAAACAACATTTTGCTACATTCGCATTCAGTGTTCTTTTCCAAAAGAAATGTTTTAGATAATTCCAAAACAAAACATGATCGAAAAAACATGTGTCATATATATGCGATGAAATTTGTACAGGCAAACCTTTTCCACATCCCATCACTTTTTTGTGCTTGCCACATTACAAATTTTTGTTTGTGAATAATTGCTTCTCAACCATGACACCGTCGTAGTATAACGTTTCTAAGATCGACACGGTTTCTAATACACACATCACCAAAGTACATACTATTTTTTCTATTTATATTTTTATAAAAATATTAAAAATATAAATTTGTTAAAATAATTTTATGACAAATCTGCCCATATCATTTTCGCATGTTAAATCGTAATATTTTAAAAAAAATTTAAATATTAATGATTTAAAATTTCAGACATTTGATTTTCACCCAAAGGTAATATATACTTGCCAGGAAATGAAGTTGAAAAATTAGCATTTATCAAGTAATGCATTTATTACTAGTATTTGATAGTATAACCAATATCGACTTAAGTTAAATATCAGCGTATATATATACCTCGGAGTAGATATGGTCAGCCTGCGCCGACGACCCCCTGTCTGGCAGCCCGATGGCGGCGCCGATGTCGGCGACGGCCGGCTCGAGCTCCCTCACCGACAGCCTCCCGTTGCCGTCGGCGTCAAGCAACCTAAACTTCTGGTCGACGAACTTGCCGAACGCCTCCTTGTTCTCTACCAGCTGCCGGATCTCCGACCCGTCCACCACCACCTCGCCGTTCCACCTCCTCTGCTGCTGCGGCTGGCCGCTCTCCATCTTCTCCGACGCCGTGAGCCTCTTTTATACCCCAAAACGAAGTCGAAAAAGATCGCCAAGTTGCAGCAATAGCGTCCGACGTGCGTGGGTTCCCCGTGACACAACCTAGACAGTACAGGTCCCGATCGATCCCTCTCTCGCGAAAGGTGGCAAAGTGTGCTTGATCACAAGCTGAGCTGAAAAATGGTAGCTTTCCTGCCTTTTTCTGGGTGTACGTGCTTGCTTGTTTACTGCCTTGCTTGCAACTGCCGTTGGTGTCATCATTTATACCTTCGTCAACATTGCCTGTGGCTGCATCACGAGAACTTTTTACAATTTAGCCCTTTATGAGAACGCTTTTAGCAATACACCGTAAACATGCATGGTTCGTGATATGGACACGTTTATCTGTTACCAATTCCTAACCCACCAATTTTTTGGTGATACGGGCACATTTGGTTATTATCGATTTCTAGACCACTAAATTTTAGTATTATTAAATTTTGGCAAGAGATTGTTGAAATTATCAACCTAAAAGACATTTATTTCGGATGGACGAGGACACCACCTGGTACTACACGTTAGTACCTATCGGGTTCACCAGCCAACACTAAAAATCTTATCTTTAGTATCGGTTAATATCTCCACCTGATATTAGATAAATTAGTATTGGATGGTGTACTTATCTAGTATAAAAAAACGAGAACATATAGCACTGGTTATAATGACCAACAATTTTTTATGTCCTTTTTTATAGTTGCAAAGGATTTTAGCATCGACTTTAATTATGATAAGTAAAAAAGTTGAAGGAAAAACTAATTCTTTAGTAGCGTAAATTTTAGCAACTCTGTAAACTTCTCTCTAGAGTACAAAGTTATGGCAAAACGCCAAATCAAACAAATATGGTGTGCCTCTGTCATACTAACTTTTAGCGGCTTCGTGTAACATCCAACGTGACTTGACAGCCCTACGTGACACCCCATGCCATGGCGTACTTTCAACGAACGGTGTCAAAATTTCCTTTACACCTCGGAATCTCATAACAAATGTATCTAAGGATTTATTGGTATAAGGTGTATTGTGAAAGGGCTAGACTGTGAAGTACTCCCTTCTAGTTGTGTGTAGCAGAGAGGACAGGCAACCGGCGGCGGCAGGCCGGCAGATGCAGCTGTGAACGGATGAGTTTGCGTGGGACGCGTGTTGGGCCGCGCGGCATCTCGGGACGTTTTTGGTTCTTTCTTTTTTTGTTTTTTATGTTATCTTTTTCTTTTCCAAGGGTGGTAGACTAAAGTGGACTACTGGAGCGTGTAGAAAACTCACTCCTAATATTATTATATAAAAA
>KE372728.1:220284-231303 GCA_000418225.1 Zizania latifolia | reverse complement strand
GGGAGGTAACCCGGGATCATATTCCCGACAAGCGTCCATTTTTAAAGCTGACAGTGATACAACTTTAGTGTCGGTTGAGAAATAACCGGTATTGATATAGCGCTGTTTTTAAATGGTTCTGTGGTAGTGCCAGCTATATTTTATTAGAATCTAAAGTTCTTAAAACAGTTGCGTGCAAATGTAAACACGGAGAGATTTTACACAAATGATAATTAACATAATATCAAAAAACATATAATAATAAATTATGGTGCTGTTCATGAACGAGGGTCATGCACATTGCAGGGGAGCAAAACTTGGAGTTAGGAAACGTACAGTATAGAAAATGTATAGGAGAACATATGTACGGAAGTCCAACTTCTAATCGTCCTGTGACTTTTTAATATTTTAAGGACTTTATCTTAAACTATTGCTTTTTTAAGAACCAAAAGCTTTATATGTTAATTACTCATCAGGCATATAGCTATGCTTTCAAACACAACGATAAAAATTAAAGCCAGGTTCCTTATTTGATATTTTGATTCACTAATTACTACTCGGGTTAAATAATGGAACCTAGTCATGGATACAGGCTGTGTTGGACACGAAATTCTAAACATCATTATAATTTTGATTAAACTGTGAAAACTCATGTCTCACAATACAATACCTTCCGTTTGTTGCTCTCACATGTGTGTGTGTGTGTGTATGGGGGGCATGTCGATGTCTAAAATGTCATTCTCGTGAGCAAAGGATTATCCAAACTTGGCGGCCTATGCCCATTCAATTAGGCCATTAATTCATGTTTCTAACACAGTACTGAATTTAAATGGCGGAGTACCAGCTGACCGTGCTCACAAGGAACTGGGATCTGCTAACCCTACTTGCCTTTTTTTAGATGGTACAGAAATTCAAAAGGTTCACGCCTACCCGTGCGAATGTACAGCTCTGGATTGGATAAGATAACGAATGCGACAGAGCATCCAGATCACAAGAGGTGAAAGTACAGTTCCACAGTATGTGTGCAGGTCTTGCAAGTTGGCATGTTGCGCAGTTACGGTTTAGCCAGAGCGAATATCATAGGGAAAATCAGACCCTTGCCACTCTATAGTTGCAGGTTTTGAAATATGCCATTATAAAGTTTCCGATTTTATGTATGCAATTATTAAATTGCTGTCTTTTGAAATATGCCATTGTTAAATGTCTGCCTTTTGAAATATGCCATGAAACAAAGATCAATCCAGGTTTCCAGACAACTAAATACAAGGTTAATGCAACTCTGAAGCAGCCAAGCAATAGTAATATGCTGAAATGAAAGTAAACCTCCAAGTAGTAGGCACAAGCAAGTAATATGCTCAAATCAGCATAATTTGTCAAGTAAATAAGGTGAGGTGAAGTTCAATATTCAACAAATAAGTAGTCATTGCTCATGGTCACCAACATATATACAGATGCTCTCTAATATTTACAGCTTCCAGGTCCGGGCACATTAGCAAACTACCAAAGCAGGTTGGGAGAAAAGCTACTTAATTGAGTAGTTCCAAAGCAATGAATCAACCAACACATCTGCTGCGACCAAAGAGCAGATCACCCCAAAGCTCAACAAAACATACTGCGGAAACAGAAGATGAATGCCATGCAATTAATTTACTGGACGGAGATCAGCAGTGACAGAAACAGCAGCAATACGGTGCCTGAGCCTTGCACGGGTCACTCGAATTGCCTCCTCCATTGGTCTCTCCTCTGTAGTAGCATCAGGCTCCTCCATGTCTTCAATAGCAATGTCAACCACATCCATATCATCTTCTTCAGCCATTAGGACTGGCGGGGCACTAGGCGAGCTTGGCATGTCAGTATTACTGGCTGGAGCTGGGGCCGCCTCAGCTGCCAGTTTCCTTCCACTGCTTTTCAGGTCCTCGACTGGTTTTGGTGTTGATGCAACTACAGACCTTGTGGAAGCCGTCGGAGCAGACTTTGTGGGCAGTAAACGCCTGATCTTGGGGGTAGAAGGAACAGTCTGTGTCTCCTCCGACTGCTGCATAATTGCAGCTGTTCGAGCAGCAACAAATGCTGCTCTGCGATGTGTTGGTTGTTTACAAGGCATCTGCTGCAGTTGCTGTTTGGGCTGTGATTGCTTCTGTTGCTGTTGGGGCTGTGATTGCTGCTGTTTTTGTAGAGGTAACATATCAGAACAAGGATTTATTAAGAAAAACTTTAGGACAAAAGCAACAAGCATAAACAGAAAATAAAATCCAAGGGAGAAATAACAGAGGATACAGTTAGAGAATGTGTTAAACTGTACCAATGCCACTATGACATCCATCTCATATTATCATTAGCCTTCAAAATATGTCATATCAAATAAGAGATAATCAAAATTTTCTATAATTGTCTTCAACTGTAGCAAGTCTCTCAGAACATCACAACAAAACATTCTATTTTTCCCATGATTTTCTCGACACATGGAAAAATCGGAATGGTCCAAATTTCTACGAAAGTGACAAGTCAGCTGTAGAAAACTAGATCAATCAAATCTCAAGAATAAGCAGTATGGTGTACCCTATCTGTCATGTTTGCTTTTCGGCAGTACTTGTCAAATATGAAAATGTTCCAACTAAGGGTAATTCCTAGGCAGAATGCCAGAGCACGACTGGGCAAATTTTGTGTTTCTACTGATTTGATAAGAGAACTATGTATTTGATAATACAGTCAGAAATTTCAATATACTATCACTACCAGTTACTTCACAGTTTTCTGGGCGTTTTTCGTTGTGTTATTGTTGGGGATGTGACCCCAGGGATCCCACGATTAGACTTATCAGTCCGGACCGAGAAAATGCCAAGTCTAGCATTACTGTTCGGTATGACCTATAGAGGAGGGTTTGGTTCCGATAAGAAAGATTAAGTCCTTATCGGGTGACTGAACTTCAGATATGGTATAAGAAGATATGTTTGTACCTGAATCCTTATAATTAAGGATTTAGTTCTCGAGTTTGGTAGACAATCTTAGATGAACTTCGGATAGTCCTGGATTGTTGGTATCGTCTCCTGATTATATAAAGGAGGCGAGGCACCCCCTAGGAACAATCTAAGCTTTGAGCATCCAATCTAGCGTAAGTTTTCTTGCTTTCGACGCCTTAAGCCTCCATAGCTTAATTGCGTCGTATTGTAAGCTCCACCATCATATTATACACTAAAACACTGGACGTAGAATTATTATCTTTCGGAAGACCTAAACTAGTATAAATCTTGGCTCTTGTGTTTTAGAGTCGACGCTGCGCTTTCTTTACACACATCTAATCATCACCCCGGGTACCCCCTTAGGTGGACTGCTCAGTGATTCACCGATAGTTGGCTCGTCAGATAGGGGATCACGTCGCTTTGACCAGGATCCGATGGCATCACCTCATCAGCTCTCGGCTAAGCCCGGGACGACCTTTATCCTGGGCGACACCGTATTTATCGTCGACTCGACCGGAAGGCTGGTTCCTTTCAAGTCAACGCCAGCACCAGACCAGTCGCCCCGTCGGCCCCTCAACCCCTTCTAGGTTCGGAAGGTGGATCGAGCCGCAGAGCGTCTGGCCGATACCATCAGAGACTTGGCGCTCGATCAGCTCCCTGAGTAGGTGGCTGTTCGGCTCATCCGGCACTTCTCGAAGAGCTTCGAAGAGCTGCATCCCCGAGGTTCGTGACATGAGGACTTCCCCGAACATGCTGAAGGGCGACTTGCTAGGCGGCTCACTCGGGCACACTCTGAGTCCACCAATGATCGTGCCATGGCTCCCAGGTCCAGCTCCTCCCGACGCACCAAGTCGATGAGACGTCGGCACAGGAGTCCCAGGAAGAACAACTAGGGACCTCGGAAGAACGACTGGCAATTCAAGCACTCAAGAAGGACCGACAAGACGACGCCAGGGATCGGCGAGACAACACCGAGGATCGACCATGCCAACAACGGACCCGCAGGAAGGTATGGCGCAAAAAGACCAGTGAGGACGTCATGATGCATGAAGAGTAGCGAGCTGAGATCGAGAAGGCAGACTGGCAAGGATCGACGTCGAGCCAAACCACCTTCGAGAGAAGAACTTCAGCCAACGTCACCCCGAATTTTGTCAAGAACACCGAACGCTATCATGAACACCAAACCTCCTTTTGTCCAGCTATGTACCTTTGCCTTATATGAAATAAAGTTTAAGTTTTTGCCCTAAGCAAAGCTGTGTTATTCATTCTCATTGATAAATCGCTAGGCTCAGACCCACTCAGGTCGATGCAAAACATCACGCGTCTAGCTCAAATGGTTGTGCCCCAATGAACTAGCTTTGGGTTTGGCGTTAGTAATCACACGAGCGAAAAAGAGTTGGCGTTAGCGCCCTCTCGGTGCCCGATAGCTCACCGAGATTCTCAGGGGCTCGAGTCCTAAGCCTCAACTTCGAAAAAGTCTCAGTAGTCTCGAGAACTCGTGATGCCTGATGTTGGGTTGGCACGTAAGAGGCATTAGTTCCCTGTGCCTAAGACTATATGGCTATATCGGGAGCTCGAGGTCTTGTCTCGGACACACGAAGGACTTGATAAAATCTAAAGTCCGCAAGAACCTCGAAGACTTGTTCGGCCTAATGTCGGTAAGCGCGTGTGTAGCCTAAAGGCCCCGCGCCGAGCACTATACAGCCTAAGTTCCTCGAGATGAAAATGGCTCCGAAACTTAAAATCTGCGAATCGCAAAAGATTTTTTCCATTTCACATAAAGAAACCAAATTCCTGAACAAGTTTTATACTAACTACTCCTAACTGATGCAGATTATAATACAACTACTCTTCGGGGGGCACCACCTCTGGCTCTAGGACCTCGAGAGGCATTGCCATGACTGCTGGGTCTTCAGGAGGAGGCAGGAATTGGAGGTCTCCGGCGATCGCTGTGGCAATACCTTTCACCTCCTATCGAAATGCCGCTGCCTGGTCGTCGGTTATCCCGACAGGCATCCCGTGCTCTAGCTACCAGAGGTCCACCGATGGGAAGTAGGACCGGATGTAAACCAAGGCTTGCTCGACCCTAGTTCTCACCGCCTCATCAACGAGGATGCGGAGCTGGGTCTTGAGTCCCTCAAGCTTTTCCAGGAACTCCATGTCAGCATCCTCGACGAGGAGCGAGTACGTGCGCTCGATGATCGCGCGGACCTCGACCGCCACTTCCTCAAGCTCCCCGTTGTGGGCGCGGTCTCAATCGTGCCTCCCTGCAAGCAGAAGATTGACAAGGGTCAAGATCAAGATACAAAGCACAAGAGTAGGAAGACAGTCACTCGCAAAAACTTACTCTAGTATTCGGCGGTCGCCGAATCCACCGACGCCTTCACCGTGTCGAGGGTGCTCTAGAGGATCCTCTCAGCCTCCTTCGCCGCCTTAGTGACGGATGTAGCCGCTTTGACAGCAACCCTCGAAGCTACCGCTTGGCGATCGGCCTCCTCGGCCATCCGGATGGCATTGTCGGCCATCACCACCGCAGCGCCTACTGAAGTCTCTGCCGCGACGGCCCTCCGAGTCAGTTCCTTATTTTGGGCCAAAAGGTCGACACGCTCACGCAGGAGCGAATCGACATCAGCTTCGAGGACCGCCACCCAGTCCGCGTACGGCGCATGCTGCACTCAGAACAATTGCAAGACGCAAAAAACTACTAAAGCAGCAGCACAAGATAAGAAGAAATCAACTAAAGGACAAAGGGACTTACCTCGGCAAGCTGTGACAATAGGGCAGTAGCTTCTCTCGACGCCGGGCCTTGGACTAGCCCGGGGGCTGCAGCCACAGCGCGAGGGCTCCCGATCCAGCCCCTAGCTCGAGACCATCCACCGCCAT
The DNA here is from genome assembly GCA_000418225.1 of Zizania latifolia. Classification (NCBI taxonomy): domain Eukaryota; kingdom Viridiplantae; phylum Streptophyta; class Magnoliopsida; order Poales; family Poaceae; genus Zizania; species Zizania latifolia. The sequence continues at coordinate 225,481 of KE372728.1, read as the reverse complement.
CGAGGAAGAGGACCGGGCGACCGAGGCAGCCCCCACCGAGAGGTTGGTGATCACCTCAAGGGCTGCGGGCTGCGGGGCACTGTCTCCAACCACCGTTCCCTCAACCGAGGGATCGACAGCTTGTTCAACTGCCAACCCTTCCGCCGAAGGATCGACAGTCACCACCATTAACGCCATGTAGGCGTCCCTATCGCCCGAAGCCAGGGTTGGCACCACCTCCAAGTCCACGGTGCCCACGACAGCGGAGGCCGTGCCACCATCCTCGAGCATTGCGGCACCGAACGCCTCGATCGCAGCGGTCATGGCCGGCAACGGCTGCTCCACCGACAGTCCCAGCAGGAGATCGACCCTTGCCACTCTACAAGTCATAATGTCCAAGGATAAAAAAAAACAGAAGCAACAACATGCGTATAAACTTGACCCTCACCTCAACTCGATGTGGTACGTCCTGGCAGCTGGATGCTTTGGCGCCTTCATCGGAATGGGGCGAGGAGAGGCCAATGCCACGGTGGAGATCACGACATCGTCCTCCTCCTCGGACTCCTCCGTGTCAAGGAGCAACCGGCGCCTTCCGAGCACCGAGGTACCATCCACCCCAACCTCAGTGGGCTTCGAGCGTTTGCTCGTCCCACCAAGCTCCTTCCCCTTCCGTTTCGAGAGCAAAAGGGATGGCCCGATGCCACCTCGGGTTGGCAGGTGATGAGATGGGTCGACGCCCTGGGGATGCTCAGGGAGCAACACCTGCGAGAAGTACGTTGCGTTATCCTGTGGTTAGGCCGTATCACACCGTGTGGGTGGTCAGGCATCAGCACAAGCACGAACAAAAACGAGAAACAAGAAAAATCAAGAACCAAAGGTTAAAGGCTTACCCGGGGCCGGGGGTTCAAGACGCAGTACATCGCGAACCTGAGGTCGGCCGGGAAGCAAGGTTTCCCGATGAAGGAGTTGAGGCACTTGGCGACCTCTGCCCGAGGCATCCACTCGGGCATTGGAGCGTCCGGGTCGAAGGGCCCAATCATCTCATAGGCTGCCTTTGCCCGGAGCTGTAGCGGGAATATCCATCGCAACAAGAAGCAGGCGGCGACCTCGACTCCCATCGACCCATTCTCCTAGAATTCCTTCACCAGCTTGGCTAGCTCCCGGACCTGGTCCTCATCGGACGAGCGAGCCTGGTCGCCCCAACTTGTCAAGGATTCCGACTTCGTGCCGATGTTGGCTTCAACGGTCGACGGGTGGTTCGTCCCATAGAACAACTCCGCCCTTCACCCCTTGTTTGAAGAGGTGACCGACATCTTCAGGTACTCGCTGAACTGGGCGGTACGAAGCTAGAGCGAGGCGCAACCAATGCCTTGGGTCCCAACGACTAGCGGAGGACGTAATAGTACCGAAAGAGGTTCCAATATGGAACCACTCCCAAGTACGCTTCGCACAGGTGCACGAAGACGGCGATGTGGATCCTGTAATGATGCAGGAGGCCCTAGAGGAACGGATGCGTGGGCAAGCCAAGTCCGTGCTCAAGGAAGGATTTCAACAGGATGATCTCGTGGGTGTCCGGCGTCAGGAACTCCTCGTCCTTCACCGCACGCCACCCGGACACCGCTTGCTCTGGGAAAAACCCAACCGCCACCAGTTCACGCAGTCGACCCCTCAACATTACCGACTTCTCCCACCCCAATGGCGGAGGCGGCGACAGCGGCGAACCCCTAGAGGCCATCGGCTTCAGTTGGAAGAAGCGACAAGCTTTCCGGTAGTAGATTACGCAACCGCAATAGCGACCTAGCTGGCGGGGAGCTAGTAGGTTGAACGAAGAAGGGAATGAAAGCTGACGGTTGCAGAGCAGAGGGCGAGATTTCAAACCAGCAGCATGTGGCGTAGTGGCGAAGGAAGTAGCTTAAATAATCCCATAACCATTGCCCTGGCGCATGGCACAATTGCCGTGATGGAAGCGTCCCCTCAGTCGCCGTGCCTATTGCGGCCGAGGCGACCTGACAAATTCGCTTCTCCATCTGCCGGCTATCCCCTATAAGGGACATGGCATCCCCTCTATCGCTTCAAATTGCTGCGCATTAATTACGGGCAAAGAAGATTAAAAAGTGTCTTTTGGGGCGCACTGACGGAGTCCATGACGTTTGGGTTTACCTTCTTCCGTGGGCAGTGTTCTTAAGGCAGTAAGGCGAGGCATGGCGATCTACCCCGTTCCAGCCGCCTAGGCGATTTAGGCGCGCGGCGAGACGACGCCATACACACACCCTAACCTATATTTGCTCTAAATTTTTGTAGCACTGTAGCATACATATATTTCTTGGTGCTGCCAATAATCTGGCATCTCTTCTCTACTCATGTGCGGTCTTAACTGTTCTCTCATCCTATTCAGAAAGTGTACCCAAACAAAAACTGTGGATACTCAAAAGCACAAAGGTGACTGTTGTGCTGCATACCTAAACAGTAGGGAGTTGGGGACTACCAGGCGCCATTAAGCACACCAAGGAGAGGGGTCACCAAGCGCTGTAGGGAGGGATCCCGTCGGGAGAAGCAGGGCTAGGGAGGGACGGCCACCAGTTGGGCATTGCCGAGCCAAGAAGAGAGGGAGGGGACTGTGCTACCGGTGGACCATCGAGCAAAGCAGGGAGAATGGGATCCCGCCGGGCGCAGCAGTGGCCATGGGAGACTGCAAGCTACTGGGCGCCGCCAAGCAGAGAAAGGAGAGAGGGGAGTCTAGCGCCACCAAGAAGCCAAAAAGCAGATGAAGTTTCCCTCCACTGAGTCCACTCCCTCTCTTATCCTCTCTTTTCCCTTCCTAATCCCTACTTGCGCAGCGCCTCTTTCCCACCATGTTTTCCCGTGTGCGCTGGCCCGCTCTATTTCCCACGTGCGCTGCTGCTTCGCTACTTCCCGCGTTGCCCTGCTTGGGCGCACAACGCCCGCCACAGCCCGATTTGGCATCAAACCGACGCCAAATCGTGCCTAGGCGACGCCACAGGACTCCATACACCATGAAGCCATGGCAAGGCCGACGCCCAGAGCTTCAGCGCACCCAGACACCTAGGCGACGCCTTAAGAACCTTGTCCGTGGGTCCCACGCCTGGGGGCTAGCGCGCTCGAGGACCCTCGTGCCCGGGGGTTCGCCTGCTCGAGGACCTGCGCGCCCAAGGACTTGTGCACTCGATGGCTCCCCCGGCTCAGGGGCTCATGCGCTCGAGGACTCGTGAGCCTAAGGACCTTGCCTTCTCGAAGGCTTGAGCACTCGAGGACACGGACGGTCGAGGAGACAAACCCGAAGACTCAAGATCATCCATGCTCGAGACCACCTTGGTCTCAGGATTTCAGCCACGGCCTCCTCCCAACGAGGCCTCAACGCCAACGGTGCCAGAAGAAAAGATCATCAAAGTTCCAAAGAGGCTCCTCAAGGGATGCATCGAAGGTTGAAAATTCCAGAGGGCGTTATACACAGGTTATCTTTGAACCCTCGAGCTAAATGTTCCATTTGACTCGAGGCTCGGGGGCTACACCGTGTGGGTGCACCTACACGGTGCACCTCACACAAAGAAGATAAAGATCGAGAAGCTTTTTTCAAGACCATCAGAATTCAACAAAAGTATCAAGGTTTTAGGTTAAAAGAGAGCTCCTCTCAGCTTGTTTAGTCGAAGATTTTTTCAACCAAGCTAAGAAGAGCTCGAGGCTGCTGTCGGGGATGTGACCTGACTGGTATAAGATGGACTCGGTTAGCCAAATAAACCATTTGCTAAATTTTACTCTGCTATAAATCTACTCTAATATAAGTTTTTAAAACGAATCTAAAAATAGACTGAAGTACCACACCGTAGGTAAATTTGAGCATGTGTGGTAACGAGCGGGCCTTGGTAGAAAACAGTGTGGGATACATATAGGGCCTTCCAAAACAAGCAAGTACTATCTGGGCTACATGTGGGCTCTAAAGGCTACATATGGGCTTACTTTTTTTCACTTTTTTTTCTGGTATTAGGGGGTTATATAAGGATGAGTTATATCTCTATTTATATAAGGATGGATTATATCTCTATTTATATATTTATATAAGGATGGGTTATATCTCTATTTCATTAAGCAATGAAGAATTAGTCTAATCTCTCCCTAATGTTCATTATCCCAGACTAAGGTTCTCCCATCCCTAGCAGCTGACGCCGCCCGGCTATCATCCCAGCAATGTTTATCCTGTCATAAATTTGGTTCATGACAATGTGTTTACTCAAGTCAGTCCTAAAGTGCCTCAAACTTAAATATGGAAGAAATGAGAAATGTTAATTTATTTTCTGGTATTACTAAAAAAAATGTGTCAGCTCCTTGGTAGGAAGTTAGGAACCAATCTAGTAAAATTTGTAAATTTTTGGCAGTCATTGAGGTAAGGGCATGTCATTTTCATAACACTAAGCTATTTATAAATGTATTGTATGCAACCTAAATGAGGGTGTAGGAGCATTTGCAAACAATAAACTAAGTAGAAAATAACTTGATATGTCATATCGATCAAGGATGTGGTGATGTGAAATGATAATGATCCTTGATGCTCCAGGTTATTAGTACATCGCCATATGGTTTCACTAACAAGTAGATTGCTAGAGGAGTCAGCAGCTACATTAGTACTTTGACAATGCTACATTATTACTATAATAACTAATACTCTAATTTCTATTAGTTTATGAAGTCTAAACGAGTGTTCTTACGGCGGTAAGGCGACGCGAGGCGACCTACCCTCTTCCAACCATCTAGGCGAGTTAGACACGCGACGAGGCGACGCCATACACACATGAGGATTATACTATACTGGGGAATGGGGAGAGAATAAGAGTGATAGCTACTGATATTTAAAGACTAATATCTGCCCAAAACAGACTACCTAGCCTAGAAGCAGAAGCAAGAAGCAAGGCAGAAAAAAACAGTGAGGACTGAGGGTCAGAACAAGACCTCGCCGAGCCACCGCCTCGCCGCATTGCCGGCGTGGACCTCCACCGCCGCCTCACCGGGCAAAGGGTGCGGAACTTCGCCGCGGCCTACCGAGTCTAGAGCACCGCCGCTGCCGCTGGATATGGAGAGCCGTCGCCGCCATCGGATCTAGAGCGTCGAAGCCTCCGCAGGCGCGCGGTGCCACCGGGATGGTGGGATCTCTGGCGTTCGCGTGCCTCCATCGGGTGCCGGCCGCCGGGATCCCTCGCCGTCACGC
>KE372728.1:204482-214940 GCA_000418225.1 Zizania latifolia | reverse complement strand
TCTCGGTGCGCCAATCGGGGGTTCTGGAGCACCTACACCTGCGTCGGAAGTGCGGGCCACCTCTGCGACACGTGGCGACCACCTGCACCGGACGCCGCCTGCGCCTCACCAAGTGCCGGCCGCCACGCCAATGGATTATGGGGCACTTGCACCATCCTGTACGCCGGTTGTGCCCCCCGATCCTGCAGCCACATCTTCAATGGCTCCAATCATCGTGGCAACTCGACTCGGCCCACGCCCTATGGCTCCTGTTGCAGCATCAGGAAACGAACATCACATGGTCACTCGAAGCAAGTCTGGCTTCCGCATACAATCAGACCGGCTGAACCTTCATGCTGATGTTTTGTCGCCCATCCCGAAGTCTTTCCGCACTGCCTTGGCCGATCAGCACTGGCGCACAGCAATGACAGAAGAATTTCAGGCACTTCAATCAAACCGCACCTGGGATCTTGTCCCTCGGCCTCCTGGTGTCAACATTGTGATAGGCAAATGGGTATACCGTCATAAATTCAATCCTGATGGTTCACTTGAGCGGTACAAGGCTCGATGGGTCCTTCATGGGTTCACTCAGCGCCCAGGTGTCGATTTTGATGAGACCTTTAGCCCAGTGGTCAAGCCTGCCACCGTCCGCACTGTTCTCACACTTGCTCTCTCTAGAAATTGGCCTATTAATCAACTTGATGTGAAGAACGCCTTTCTACATGGTACTATTTCCGAGACAGTCTACTGCATGCAGCCCTCTGGTTTTGTGGACACTACTCACCCAGACTATGTTTGCCGTCTGAACAAGTCTCTTTATGGATTGAAGCAGGCCCCCGCGCATGGTACAACCGTTTTGCCTCACATATCTTGTCCCTGGGATTTGTGGAGGCCAAGTCAGATACATCATTGTTCATCTTCTCTCGTGGATCCGACACTGCCTATCTTCTATTGTATGTGGATGATATTATACTGACTGCCTCCTCAGCTACTCTTCTTCAGCGTACCATTGATGCTTTACGCTCTGAGTTCTCCATGAAGGACCTAGGACCGCTTCATCATTTTTTGGACCTCTCAGTGACACGGCATGACGGTTCACTATTCTTGTCTCAGCGGCATTACATTCTTGATATATTGGATCGTGCTGGGATGGCTGATTGCAAACCTTGCCGCACACCCGTTGATACGAGTTCCAAGCTCTCTGGTGAAGGGGCTCCTGTGGATGATCCGACAGCTTATCGCAGTCTCATCGGCGCTCTTCAGTACTTGACCTTCACTCGCCCGGATATATCTTATGCTGTGCAGCAGGTCTGTCTATTTATGCATGACCCTCGAGAGCCTCATCTCTCCTTGGTCAAATGGATCCTACGCTATCTTCATGGTACTATGGATCTTGGGCTTCACCTTCACCGAACGACTCCTACAGAGTTGGTGGTTTATTCTGATGCTGACTGGGCCGGTTGCCCGAACACACGCAAATCTACTTCAGGCTATGCTGTCTTCCTTGGTGACAACCTCATCTCTTGGTCCTCCAAGCGCCAGCTGACCGTATCCCGCTCAAGTGCCGAAGCGGAATATCGTGCCGTTGCAAATGGAGTTGCTGAGGCCACTTGGCTACGTCAGCTGTTGATGGAACTGCAGACCCCCCTGAGCCGTGCTGCTATCGTATTTTGTGACAACGTCAGTGCCGTCTACTTGTCCAGCAATCCCGTTCAACATCAGCGCACCAAGCATGTGGAGATCGATTTGCATTTTGTCCGTGAATGTGTCGCCCTCGGCCACGTCCGTGTTCAGCATGTACCTACATCTTCACAGTTCGCCGACATCTTCACCAAGGGCCTTCCTACGTCTGTCTTCACTGAATTTCGCACTAGCCTGAACGTTCGGCCTCCTCCCGTTCCGACTACGGGGGCATGCTAGCGTGCTATGTTTAGCAGGTCACCTTGCCTTGATACGGCTGCATGCATGCATGCTTAACGTCCTGATTCTCTCCTGTAGATTGGATCGGCTACCTAGAGTGTCGTCATTTCTTTTGCCTGTTGCCTAATATAGAGGCTTCTCTTGTATATGTATTCGGTAACCAGATCAATGGAATTTGCTGCTTATTCTCCCAAATATTTCCACGCTTTCAGAGAAAGATGGCAGATAAATCGACATAGACGTATTCCCAAAAGGCGAAAAACATAAACACGATAAAGGAATAAATTGGTTCTTGATCCCATCCCCATGGTCAAACCCAAAGAATCGTGAAGAAACAACGCTAGATTCCTCAGATTGGAAGGACTCACAGGAGGACCCTAGAGAGGAAATCGCCCATCATTTTGCTCCGAACTTTCTGCAAACGAACAGATCCAGTGAGATCGATAGTGCTAAGTGCTAATTAATCCGAAAGAGCAAGAAGATGAAGAGATGGAATGGTGGAAGAAGCTTACTAGTTAATGAGAAGAGATCCAGAAGAACAGAAGAGTAAAGATCCCTCTCGGCAATCTGACTGTCAAGGAAAGCAGGGAATAGGCGAGCTCAACACAACTCTTCAAACTCCAACAAACCCAACGGACAACAAACTGTCTCTTTCTCCCCTCTTTTTCTATCACTAGACATAAGGCGCGCGGTTGCACGTCCCGTCTGCAAGCATATTATAATAGATGATGAAACAAAAGACGATATCCTCAAAAATTATTTATAAACAACAATTTTGTTATAATTGCAACAATGGTACTGTAGTTTTGTTAAAACTTATCAAATGAGTAAATACATTTAGCACTTCCAGTCTTATAGACTATTCCAATTCGCCTTTCAACAATTTCAATAGTAAACCAAGTACTTCCAGTCTTATAGACCATTACAATTCGCCTTTCAATAATTTCAATTGTAAATCGAGCGTTATTAGGGGGCGGAGCGGCATAGGACGGTGGGGCAAGGATGGGCGGAAGGATTCACTGACAGAAAGGTCTTCTGCTCTGACAATGTGACCGATGTTCTTAAGTCTATAGACACCACCATCATATACACCACCATCATATCTGGTCAGGTGACAATACATGCCCTTGCAATGTTGTCTGTTTTGACCAATCATTATGACATGCTTCCATCCGATCTGATGTCCCTACTTTTTCAAAAAGTTTCAGTAACCTGCAAAATAAAAAAATAAGCAATGGGACAGAAGTGATGAGACTAACTTATTGTGCATTGTAACCACAAATTCCAGTGGATTAGACAAGCCATAATAATTGAATGTCCTGAAATAAAATCTATAGTCTATTGAAACAATCAAACAGCAATTCCTAAGGAAATAAGGTTTGAAGATTTGACAGCTGACGAAGTGAAGGTATACTTACAGCACGGTAATTAAATAAAGGGAAAATGGTATGCATAGGACATACAAGTATACAACACTATTATGCTGGAAGCCCGATTGGCAAACATCACTCAAGATTTTGACATGGTAAAATCAAATTTACTACTCACATTCACATTAGCAAAGTATCTGAGAGCTGCAACAGTATCATGTTCCTGACTCCTGAGCAAAATTCTAAATGAGTTCACGAAATTAAATGATATTATCTATACTAATTAAAAAGATGGTAGTGGTGATGAATCTACCACCACCACTCACCACCACTCCTTCTTAATAATATGGACCCATCGTCAGTGTCTATCTATACTACTTCTCCTGCCTGTCTCCACTCTGCACCCTTGGCCTCCTCACGCACGCCTGCCGCCTACGCCGCCCCTGGTCGGGTGGAGTCCCACTCCCGCATGTCGTCTGCGCTAGATCCAGGCCTCCCGATGCGCCGGCGCGGTGGCTGGTGGCCACTCCCCGCCCTCTCCGTGGCTCCGCCCCCCGGCAATCAGCCCACGGCGTCCCGCGGCCTGACCGCTCCGCCCGTTCGCCGCCTCCTGCGCTAGATCTGGGCCTCCCGGTGCGCCGGTGCAACAGCCGGTGGTGGCCCCCTAGCCCCCTCCGTGACTCCGCCCCTCGGCAATTGGCCCACGGCGGCGACCCCTATCCGGCCATCCTCCTCCGACCTCAGCCCATGGCGGAGACTAGGTGCGCCGCTGGGGACGGATATCATCGAGTCGGCATCGAAGGAGGAAGGAAGGAGATGCAAGGAGCCGGAGAAGGTGGCTGCTGTGAGGACGGAGGGGGAGCAGCGGAGCGCGGTGGCCCGGTAGGGGAGAGGGAGGGAGGCGAGAGCTGAGAGGGGTGGAGGGGTCGGGGACGGAGAGGAGGTGAATGTGGGAGGAGGATGCGGCTGGGTCATGGATGGCGGCGGCGAGGAGGTGGCCGGAGGAGCCGAAGGAGGGGAGCCAACTGACGAGGTCGACGGAGAAGGGGTGTGGGTAAGGCCGATGTCGCCGCCGGCAAGGCAGTGGCGCATATCCTCCGCCCCTCCCTCGGCCCCAAGGGCATGGACAAGATTCTCCTTGATGAGTTCTTGGTTTTTTTCACGTTCGATTTTGTTCTCTTCTTTTAATCTTCTCAGTGTTAGTGGTGCTTCCATGGTGTTCCTTTGATTCAGCTGTAATAAATGTGTTTTCTTGGTGCTGTAATGGTAGCAGGCACCCTCTTGTTCCAGCTCCCATCAATCAGTAGAGCCCTGTTTCCCTTGCATTAAAAGGAGGCATTTTTCATCAATCCGCCATGCCTTGTTCAGAAATCAGATTGTGTAGGTTTTGCCTCTTCTCGGTACAATTGCTGCTCATGCCAACTCAATCCAGCGGCTAGCAAATAATTCCAGTTATTTAACTTCCCACTTCTTGCGGTTATTGCCATCAACAAGCAGTTGGTTCCTGTCAGTTCGTACCAAAAAGGCAGCAGTTGCATTGCGTCCCTCCTCCTTGGTCTCCTCCTTGGATTCTTGGTGTTCTACTCGGCCATTACACTGAACTTTTGTTAAGGGCATAGATTGATGTAAGAATCCTTTTTAGGCAAAAACTTTTTAGGCAGTGTAATTGGTAGATGGCTGAACCGTGGACTGCATGTTTGTGCAGGATTAATGGGCGACCATCTCGCATTGCTTGTGGATCGGCTGCTGACGGAGTCGACGCTGGAGGCTGCAATTGGGAACAGGAAGCAGGTGGCCGATTTGCCGGCGGAGATGGTGGCGATCGATTACTGCTGTGATGCCGATGGGGGCTCTGTGAGGAAGATGGTAGAGTGCAGCATTTGCCAAGAAGAGGATTGGGATACCAGCATGGAGGCCCCCTGTTCCTGCTGTGGCAACCTCAAGGTTATGGTTTTTCCTGCCTTTGTGATTTTGCGATTCTGATCCAGTGTTATGGCAAAAAAAAATCTTCTTTTCAGATGAAAAAAAGCTTCTTTTCATATGGAAAATTTGTCTTTTCTTTTAGTGGGAGAAATAAACAGTTTATTGATCTCCTTGATTTTGCACTGTGTTTTCTTAAAGGAAGTGGCTTAAATTCAGGAATAAATATCATGAAGCAAAGCATGGTTAGTTCCTTGTGTAATCAAATGGTATTTGATATGGAGATGTCCGTAGGTGATATGCGAAACTATTAGAAAGAGAAAAACAGTGCACTGAGCTTCAGGAATTGGTAATCTTTTGTTGAATGGTGTAGGTAATTTGGACTTGAACAAAGAAAATGATATTTGCAGTATAGTTTTACAATCTAGCTATCCATCAGTTTGTTGTTTGTGAGTTGGTATATATGGACAAATATACAATTTTAGTACTAAATATTCGTTTGCTTTTTTGTTGGTGGTATGAGAACGGGGATCTGGCAGCAAGTCGTACGAAGATGCAGTTTTTCTTGCGAGTTTTTCAGGATCGTTTTATTCGATCAGGTTAGTTCCATCCCTCTCATGTCTTTGTAATACTTAGAAAAATCTCCGGCATTTCTCATGAAAAGAGCGGAGATCTTACAAGTAATGCCAGCAGTTTTAGATCTCTTCAATCTTTTCTTGAGCTATATGAATGGAAAGGTTAAAACTGTTGGCAGTCAAAGTGCAAATAAGACACTAGCTATAATTATACTGTATCTGCAAGAACATTTGAAAAAGAACCGAGATATCTTGCCATCAGTCGTGGTGGCTCTTTGCTTGTTGCTTATTGACAGATCTACTGACTGTAAGAACATTTGAAAAAGAACTGAGATATCTTGCCATCGGTCATGGTGGCTCTCTGCTTGTTGATTATTGACAGATCTACTGAACAAGGTATGGTTATCGCTCCCCTTTACTAGCAAATTATGGCTGATGATTTTTTAGTTTTTGGTGTATATTTGTTTGGTCTTATTTCCCTTTAATGAATGATAGTTGTCTAATGATTATTGTTTTTATGTAAGCTTTAGGATGTTGCTAAGTCGATAACACGTTCACCCTTTTTAGGCTTCCGCTTTTGGGGACGCTATTCAAACCAAAACCCAGCATGTTCATGCACATCCAAGCTCGAGGATATCGTGGGGTATCAGAAAAGAGAAACCTGCTGGATCACAAACGTAGATTGCTCGCAGCAAAATATGAACTAAAAGGAAAGCTCTATAAGGCTGTTTGTAGGGACCCTGATCTTTGTGCAGCTGTGAATCGAAATTTTGTTGCTAATTATCTTTCTCTTTGGGGAGAGAGAGATCTGTAGATATTCTTACCTTTTGAAGAAAGTTTGACTTGAGCTCAGCTGTATATTAACAGAAGAATTAGGACACGTGTTAGAGCAAAGCCCAAAATTTTTCAATATATTTATTGGACGATGCATATGATTCATGCTGATACACAGTAATTATGAGTTGCAACACTGTACCAAACAGACAGTTCAGTTCATCAATTCTATAACACTCTTGTTCTGATATCTATCTTTAGCCGAAGCATCATACAGTAATTTTACTTATTTTATTTATGATCGCCGTTGCTGGGGTTTGGACTTGAGTTTGGAGCCCGAGGGTTTGAGGGCGGAGAAGGAAATTAGAAGTGGAGTCAAAAGCCCTTATATTTGGATTTTTAATTATTATTTGGACCTTTTCATTGTAATATTTTATGCATAGAACACCCTAAAAATTATTTACAAAAATAAGTTTTTGTCAAATGCATGATTGCAATTCTTGGCAGTAGGCTTTTAAAAAAACGATTCTAAATGTTGTAAATTTTTTCCTGTTACAACGCACGGGCACTTAACTAGTGGCTCAAACAACTTAGTCCTAAGGAATTCTAGAATTTAGAAATGCATTGTAGAATATGAAAGCCATAGAACTCATTGATGAGAAAAAAAATCATATAATAGTTGGTAAATAGAATTGTATTAGCGAACTAGACCAAGTGGTCCAAAATAGAAGCATTCCATGTTTGAGCTACAATATGCCTTTTCAAAGAGGGGCCGGGTTCACTTCATATATCACTCTCATGCAAAGCAGGACTGGAGAAGGCGAAGAAGGAGCTGGCCGAGAGCATCCAAAAGGATGTCGTCTTCATCAGCAAGCGAGGCCATCCTGGAATGCTCCAAATCCAACATGGAAATACACACTCTGAGTATTTGCTTCCTGAGAACACTTATCATGTAGTCTCCATGTAAAAAATGCATACATGATTTTCATGATCTATACGACTGTAGGCCTGTAGCAAATGTAAAAACAAATCTGGTGACAAAAGTTGCTTCTGAATAAAAGTGGCATTGCTCCTCTGCTTGTCAATGAACATATCAGGTGTATTATGATTGGCTTGCAGAAGGGGCGCTCAACATTTAATGCATTTAATATACCAAAAATAAATACTCACTTTAAGAGCAAGAAGCAATATTATTGTCACCAAGCTATGCTGGCCTCGGTCACCATAGTCTCCTAAGAAGAGATAATCGATATACCTGAAAAAATAAAAGCCGGTGTTTTAGACAAAGAAAAGCACATAACTTCAAAGCATTTGGCAGGATATAGCATATAAAGCACAGAGAAAAAACTATATATTTGAAAACTTCTAGTACACTTTAGTTTCATCTTGGCTAAGGAAATATGGTTAAACAAAGTTCAGGGGCAACTAATGTTGTCACTAGCAGTCGATGGATAACCATATTCATCAAAAAGGCGCATTAGGTCCCCAAACTGCCCATGAAGATCACCAAATACTTTAATTGGTGTTTTTAATTGTAAAACAGTTGGTTCCTACATGTCACGCTCGGAAATTGGCAACCAATTTCCAGGACACTTTATGTATTAAATCCCTGTCCAGGAATCAGCCAAGGTACACAAAGTAATAATTTAATATACAGATATAACTCAAACGAAATAAACATTAGAAACTTACATAAGAGGCACTTAGTCCTCACACAGCAGAAGAACAACAGCGGAACGATAGACTAGCGTAGCTTCAGCTCTAACTCCATAGGCAACTCAACTGGGGTATAAGCCTTGGTCCTCCAACACTTAAGAACTTCTTTCTCTAGAGAAGGGTGCATAAAGCAAGGCTGAGTACCACCCACCATACTCAACAAGTCACACGCAAAATGCATGTGATGCAAGGAGACTTCAAAGGAAGGCATAATATGACTCTTTTTACATAAAACAGCATTAAAGAGAAACAGAATTTAAAGAGTAATGTTAATTTAGTTAGAACCTTAAAAATAATATTATCCAATCACTGAATAACTCTTACCCAGAGTCATCAAGCCCAAAAGAACCAACCAATCCACTCTAACCAGAGCTATCCAAGTTGAATAGAAAGTAACACTAAGTTAATTAAGTAACAGTGGGACTAATCACGGGTGACCCTGCATTGCCGCCCTTAACAGTGCACAACTTTACCCACAAGACACAGCCCTACAACATGTCACCATGCGCCTCAATACCATCACGATACCTTAGAAAAGAGCTGTGATATAACCATCCACCTAGATCCTCCAAGCTTCACACCCCAGGATCCAGTCACACCCGACATCTCCCTGCGTGCCCTCATCCGAATAGCTAAGACTTATCTAGTGCAGAACTATCGGCCATCTCGATGCTTCACCCAGGATTTCTAGGCTTTCAGTCATACCATTACCATGCTGGCTTGTGGTGAGTACGAGTTTACAGTGCAAAAGTGGCTCATGAACCGGTCCTTAAAGTGTCATGAGTACGACTAGCAGAACCACGGACCTTGTACTCACGACCCACCTTAATCAAATTTTAGTAACATTTAATCCATGAACCAGCTCAATATTCAACTAGTAATCATAAGCCAATATTAATATGTAAGTGGTATTAATGAACATGATGAATGTAATACTAGTTTCTAAGCAGGGCTAAGCAATTCTAAGCATCCAGACAAATCATAATAAAGATTCATACTGGTCAAGTTATTAGTCCCAAGGTCAAGGAATGGGGTAAAACAATAGGAGGCATTAACAAAGCAAGTTAAACCCTTCCTAGTGTCATTCGAAAATAAATGTACATTTTGAATGAAAGCAGAGATTTACATCATAGGCTCAACATGATCCAGGTTAGAACATGTGTGACTTGCCTTACACTCTCACTTATCCTCACGAAGCTTGAATGAAGACTTCTAGATCCTTCACGACAACGAAATCTACACGAGCGCGTAAAACAATACAAAAACGCTAAGAAAAACCGAATAAATAGTACAATAAAATAACATTACATGGTTGTATATTAATTAAGAAGAATTATGAAACTTGAATGGATGGAAATGGAATTAGGATGGAAAAGATATGGATTTTAGAAGTTTAATTCCATTCACATGAAATAATAAAACTTCTAAAGAAAAGGAATGAAATATTCACGAGAACATTTCATGGCTTAGATCAAAAGAAATGACTCAAAGGGGACAAGAATGAGATGATGATTGAATTGATGAGAAGGGAACAAGATTAACCAAGCGGTTGAATTCCACCGAGTTAGGAGGCTATTGAACGAAAAGAAAGAAGAGAGTTTGATTGATTTACGACAATCGTCGAACAACTTAGATTGCAATAGTTGAATGATCAAGGGGATTCTCAACCAAAGGATCGGTTTAGGTTGAATATGATAGAACAATGACATCACAGGTAGGAGCATGAACAGTTGACTCAACTGGCATTGAATGAAAAGGAACAAAAGGATGGTCGGTTGAGGATACGTGAATAAAAGGAATAACCTCGGTATTATTCCTTTAGATTAAATGAAATGGTCGATATACAATCGCATTAGATTACGACTGCCGATCGAACATGTTCATTTAGGTAGAATAGCACGAAATGGAACAACTGAGTTTGAGTTGAGTCAAGGATGGGTCTACTCAAGTCGTGATCGGCAAACGATACTTTCATTTGACCAACAAATGAAAGATTATCCGAACACAATGAATGACCGAAAACAAAAGGATTATATTGGATTAACATGGTTTGACTATAAGCAGCAATGAATAGTGACCAAAGGACCGATGATCAACGATAACCACCGGCGGACATCACTATCCAATTATTGTATACTGAGCAAGCCAAGGCTAATAGATTAGATTCGCACGAAGAGGTGAAGCAGCGTTCAACTAAGGTGAAT
>KE372728.1:172569-186532 GCA_000418225.1 Zizania latifolia | reverse complement strand
GGAAAGTTCCAGCTGTAACCGGAAGTTCCGGACCCAAATTAATTCGATACAGAAGGGTAATTTCGGAAGTTCCGGATAGGATCCGGAAGTTCCGATGACCGGAAGTTCCGGCTGTAACCGGAAGTTCCGGAGTGCGCAGATTAGATCTGTTGGGCCTTTAATTTGGATTAAGAGGCCCATGCTGGGCACTATATAAAGGAGGAGATGGTGGCACGCAAGGGGTTGCTGCTTTTGCTCTACCCTAGCCCTAGCCGCCACCTCTCCTCTCTCCCAAGTAATCACAAAGGTTGTGATCAAACCCCAGAAACTTCACGAGTGGTGCTAGCACGCCGGCGTGGAGTGTTTTCAGCCCTATACGTGTGGACTTCGTGGAGGTGCTGCTTGAATAGCAGCACTCGTCGTCTTCTTCGTGCGAAGATCGCTGGACTTCATCGACCTGGTCGCCAGCGAACGGGCGAGGCAAGAAGGAAACGAGCGAGGACGCGCTTCTCCAAATCTTCTTCCGCTGCACTAGCGCGTCTCGCGTTAGAAGGTAACGATCCATGATCCCTCACGCGCATGGGTTCCTGGACCAACGGGGTTAAAAATTAAAATTTGCTGGCTAGCGTAGCCTCCCCATGTCCCAACATTGAGAACTTACACTAAAGCATCTTTCTAATTATTAAAGAGGGAAAGCACAAAGTGTGTACCTTACCACCTTAACATGAACTTACCAGATAAAGGCCAGACGAGTGAAATCCCTAGGTCTTCTTTTGGCGGCGAACATGTTCCGGCTCTATGTGGATGGATCATCAGTTTTGGCTGGGTTAAGATTATCACATGGCACAAACTTACAATTAGGACACCTCCCTGTTTGCGGAAAATATGTATCCCCTGCAATGCACTTGTGAGCTCTCTTCCTCCAGAAATACCACACCACATTACCATATCATATCTATGAGTGCAAACACTCCTAGGCATACGCTTTCTCTTCTTGTTTCCGCCCCCTCCCTCCCCCCTGAATTTCATAGTTGAAAATGAAATTCTTTCAGATGATTGACAGTGTGGGAGACTATTTGATTAAAAACATAGGACCTGTTTGGAGAGTTTCTGAAAGCTGCAACTATTCCTAAAATCTAAAACTCTTTTTAATGGTTTAGAATCTGACTCCAGATTATAATACTCACCAATTGCTTTTTAGAATATGAAACCACACTTTTTGTTCAAGTTGCAACCCTCCTTCAGTTATGCACTGCCACATCTAGCCTTTTTGGGCCATTTTGGCGAACACATGACTTTCCCTATTTCCTGTCATGATGTCCTTGGCATCCTTTACCATGTATAAGCCAATCTGGGTGGGTCATCGATCTTACATTGTAATAGCTGCAATAGTGTTATGTCTCCACCTGCTAGTGGCAACATGGTCGAATTTTTTTATAAATAATATTTTTTATGAAATTTCAATTCTGATTAGCGATCTCAAAAATAGCAAAAATAAACCTCTGTTGACCAACCAAGTATCGACAAAGGCCTTTGTCGATGGTTTGGCCTCTGTTGACCAACCATGTGAAGTGTCGATAGAACCCTCTGTCGATACTTGGTCGACAGAGGCCGAGCTATTTTTTGGATGAAATTTTGTAGGAATTTTTTTTGACGCTCGGAAAATAGAGACTTACAATGCTCGTGTTACCGCTAGCTTTTGTCACCTCTATGCAACTTAAGATTTGGCAAAATCCCAGTTCCCAACACAAACCATTTTTGAAACCTGATCTTTCCACACTTGAGTTTTTTGACGTTCAAATGGATAAAAGTACTACGGTTTTAAATGGCAGGATGCGATTGGACCACATAATTCATGCAGGAAAAAGTGTAGATCAACAAACAACAATTGACATACTCCTGTTACGGACATCAAGCCCAAAAGATTTCTTCCCTCTCTCGTTTATCATAGTCCCCAGGCTGTCATGCCCCGTAGGAAGAGACGTCCACAAGAGGATGACCTACCTACACCTGCTCATACGACAACAGCTGTAGCAGAAGGAGGCACCTAATGATCGTACATGTGTCTATCCATCGAAGACAATCATCGTAGAGACCTCGGTATGTGCTGCACAGGACAATGGATCCCCATGAGTACTGTGGCACATCATCATCCTCGGTGTTGGCAATGGCTTGAGCGAACTACACCAGCTGCTTATCGACGCTATCACCATGCGTGTTGGTGAACATCACTTAGCCAAAAAGCCAAAGGAGGTAAGCCTCCAAGGGGTGGCTGACACGGTGTAATCATCAACATCGTCGGCTAGCTGCTCGGCTTGTGTAGGGCAAAGATTATAGTACAACAAGAAGATGTTAATATAGCTTCGCAGTACCATGTTCGAGCAACATACCTAGAACTGATACAACCACCTATGCGTCAGCCCGTGCGACGAAGTGAAGTCCTATGGGATTTTGCCTCTAGGTAGGATGGGATGGGCGTCTGCGAAGCACTCGAGCAACTCGACCCACCACTCTAGGCCAACATTCTCAACTACAACTGCCGCTCCTGCTAATGGAGGTCCTAGCAGGAAAGAGACATCCTCCAGTGTGATGGTCATCTCCCCCAAAGACATGTGGAAGGTGTGTGTCTCCGGCCTTCTCCTATCGATCCACGCAGTAAGCAATGCTCAGTCAAATGGAAACCTCCATGCGGGATCCTCCCCCGCGTATGCTCCTTCGATCATCCTAGCCAGAGGGAGTAAGCCAGCGTGACGCAACCTGCAACAAAGAAACTATTAGTCACATGAGAAACTAAAAATAAGAGTTCATTAAAAATAGGCTTTGGTATCTAACTTGCTAACCCATCAAGGATGAACGGTCCAGAGATGCTATGGTGGGCGGACATGAAGTGGCGAGATGTCTGGCTATCTGTCATCAACGGAGGTAAGGACCCACGCCCTATGGTGTAGGTCAATCACAATATCCAGAAGCTCATAAGGGAAGTCATCCTGACCCACCATCTGTAGGTTGCACTAGAAACAAAGCAGACATATATTCAGTTTTGCACATATGAAAAAAGTAATACGAATGAAGTAACCAGAAGCTATATGAAAACACTAACAACAACTTGTGTACGTATGGTTTGTGTAGTATGTACACTGTGACTTGTGCAGTGTTAGGCACGTCATGTGGGCCCTTGACTGCTTGTGCCAACTTGTGTGCAATTCTTGAACGAGTGTCCAGACATCTTGCACAAGAAACATTTCTTCTTTCGTCTGCCGATTTTAGATTCATCAATATCATTTCAAATTCTCTGTGTCTTCCTTCTATCCACCTTTGAGTTGACACGAAGCAAATCTGGTATCCACCAAGGCTCACCAGATGGCGTAGATGTGAATGAACTAACAATCCCATACCCATAAAGTTCACCGCTCCAAGTCTAAAGGACCTTCTCCTTTGTGAAGTATTCGGATAAATATACTCATGCGAACATGTCAAATGTGCTTCAAGCTACCATTACGTGGCTGCATGGCTTGTGGTTCAGTCTTGGTTTATTATAGGTATATTGACAAGTGTTAGTAACAGTGTACTCATGAACAATAATCTCCCTATTTGTTCCTCTCTAGCCTTTGTCTCGACACACGACCTCAAAACGAAGTTTCCGGGAACTTATCTTGATGGCATGATACTAGCTAGCTTTCTTACTCTTCTCTATTAAATACTCTGTAATCTTTCTATAATACAGAAGGTGCTCATCTATGTGCACCACGAAAGCAGTGGTATGCCGGTTGACGAAGTATTGGATGGTTCCACAAAGTATGCCCTTTATAATATCAACCAAGGGCAAGCATTGCATACCTCACATCACCTAATTATAAACCTCAACAAGGTTGGTGGTCATGATGCCATACCTTGCCCCATGAGTGTCGTGAAGTAGAGACCAATGCTCTTTTTTCTCGAATCTAATCCAATCAGAGAAGCACCGAACTTTCACTCGCTTCCGCCTACAAACTGTCTACTGGTCATCAGTAGGCAGCTCACAAAGTGGCTCTGGTTCTGGCTCTGGATCACTTCCAGATTGTTGCCTAGCGGCCTTCTCTAGTTTGTATTTACTTGTCAACTCATCAAGATTCCTTCACAATTCTTTAAACTTCTTCTCTTGGTTTTGGCTACATAGTATCTTAAATAAATTAGTCAACTCTTTAGTCCTTCCGAAGTGATAGAAGATGTTTGCACCCAAATGATACATACACTAGCGAGATTGTACGTCAGTCTATGGATATGGCTCACTTAGATCGGACTTTATTTGTTGGATTGTTTTGATCAGTCATGCGTGTTGGTCATGTAAAACACATACGTTGGGTCTATTATGAATAACCTCGATGTTCACATTCCGTAAGAATCACAACCAACTTTTATAGATCTTACTTTTCACAAAGGCAAAGCAATTGGCGCAACTTGGTTGTTCCCGTCAACGCCGTTAGCAGTCAATATTTGACCTTTGTATTTTTCAGTTAGGAATGTGCCATCTATAAAAAGAATGGGATGACGGTACTAAATTTTAAAATAAACTCTCAAATATTTATTTTTAAAAATAAGTCTTTTAGCATGAGCACATGAGGAGGCACGAGTATCATGGCAAACTGCCAACGAAGCAAAGTACTATAGGACATTATTTATTTTATGGCAATAGTGTTTTGCAGGGGCGTACCACAAGTATGTCGGGTGAGTCCCGGCATACCCTGAACCCTAGCTGCCAACAGGGTCATATATTAATAGTGTAAATGTTCTGGCCTCCAAAGTTTAAGGGCTTCTAAAGTCTCTTATATCTACACTAAGTCCTTCATGGCCCATTGGATAAGGAGTTGTCCAATGAACAAGACATTGTGAGTTCAACCTTAGTGCGAAATTCAGTGTTTATTTTATCAAATTATACATAGAAATTTTAACACGTATAGGTGAGTTTATTTTTAATATAGGTCCTGCCACATCTATGGGGTTGGTGTAGTCAAATTATATTTAAAAAAGATTCAAAAAATAAAAAATTCTGGTGATAGTGACTTGAATCCGGCAAAAACCTAGACCGTTCTGGTTGGCAGTTTGGCAAGTGATACACACTAGAGATAAGAACTAGCTAAATAAAACAAACTCAACTATTAATGTTCATGTTTGTTTTAAGATATTTTAGATTGAGCTTTACTTCAACCAAAGAAAATTCCTCGTTGAGTCTTCGCAACAAGCGAAACGGGCCATATCTAATAAATACTGAAAATCCATAATTACTTTACAGATCGAATGAAGTGGCCACATGTATAAAAGCTGAACTGTGTTTATATTGTAATAAAACCAACATATTGCGAGTAGTATATCAAAGCTAAAGGCTGCTACATTTTGAGACGGGGAGAGTAATAATCATAATCAGCCATATAAGTAATAATTATAACCAGTTATTTTCTTGCTTATCCAATAATCAAGACTATATTATAATCTTGATTATTTTAAGCTGTATTATAATTTTAATTATTTCAACCTCGGATTTATCAAGTATCAAGACATGATCCTGCTATCTTCCATGGACGACGTCCAAAGTTGATTCTTGTAATCACTGGTCCTGTCGTTGTAGAGAACAATTGGGGTTTGGGGTTTTGTCCTTGTAAATAAATCTTTTCACATCAACTCATAGCTCATCTCCTCCCATTGATCACGTTCTCAGGTCGATAAAATAATCGCATAATACAGGAATATCTGTTTCCACTACTTCTTTACTGCATCATATGAACTATTGGCTCTTACTTATACATTATATGAAACTTTAAAACAGTATCTATTCATGAAATATTGAACCATATAAATTAAACTAATATATAATTGCTGGCTAAAAGTATATATGTTCATTGGAACTGAAGTTTTCCATAAAACCTATTTTTATTTTATTATATATGTTTATTATTTATCAATATGTATTGATATTTGAAGACATTTTGTAAATTGAACCTCTTTATTAATTTTTATCATACTTTTTGCACATATAAAAGGGTTTTTATTTCAATAGTGTTGACACTGAAAATTGGGCCGACATGTCGTAGGTTGTTAGGCTGAGAGGCTGGGCCGATGGGCCATCAAAAAGGAGTTCAACAGGCGAAGACGGGACAAGCGCGACATGGGCTTAGGCTTCGTAGCATTCTTATCTTCAGTTAGTAGATAATAAAGTTAGTTGAAATTTCGTGTCAAACACAGATTACTTGTTTTTCCCGGCTATAAATAAGTAGACCCGGGGCTATTGTAAAACGTTCACACGACCAACCAATCAACCCTCGGCGTATCGCCAACTTTTAGGTATGTAGCATTAGGGTGATTTCCTGTCTAGATCAGGCTGCATCAGTTGGGTCCGATCTCTGATCATGCTGGGGATAGCTTTCTTAGTAAACTGATTGATCTTTTTCATGGTTTTCTTGGTTAGGTCCGATACTATAATTAGATTGAGTAGGCTTGCTATTTATTGGTGTAATGCATTGGTTCTTTTTTCTTACAATATGTTTTATTGTCCGAATTAATGTGTTTGCCAATCACGCCGATCTCGTAGATTGTTTTAGATTGGATCGTATGCCGATCATCAATATGATGTTGTCTCGGTTGAGTCCGATCCATCGTATTGACGAAGAGGTCTACGAGATGGTTTAATTTAATCTATTAGTCTGATGTACATCGAGGTTTTAGCCGATGAGTTTCTTGCTATCTTACCAATCGGTTCGATCTTATTCATGATAGTCCTGGCATAATGTCTTTGCGCTGCATCAGTTAAGTTCGAATGGGTATGAACGTTCTCCCCTTCACTAAAGCTATCAGGGAAGTTGCAGCTAGGCAGATCAAAGCGCTTCGTCACTCGAGCGGTGTACATGTTGAGCTACAGTTGAATGAACCACCAAGGGCCGCCAACGTTGGCAACAGGTACGCCAGCCTTGAGCTGCTAGGAGACAAGATGAAGGAGTCGATACGTAGATTCGAGCAGCAGTCAGCCCAATGGTAGCTCTTCATTCCGTGCAAGATGCTCGGCTAAGTTTTGCCATTTCTTGGTAGGGCCGAGGGTAGTGCCACAGAATACGAACTGCTCTAACCACATATTAAGGAAAGTAGCATGCTCCTTTTCTTTAACTGGCCCAGTCTCTAGGTTGTAGGTGGCCATATAATTTCCCCAACCTCTAGGTTTCTTTACTTCCAGATCATGTGAAGGTTTGCCCCAGAAATCAACCTCACAGTGGGGATCAGCAACATTGAGAGATGTCAGCATTAGAACATCAAGCAGAGTTAAAGACATCGCCCCACTGGCAAACAGAAAGGCATTGATAGAATCCAACCAAAAATAGTAGGCAGCAGCGAGCATGGTATCGTTCCTTTCAGTCTCAGCCATGGTTAGTCCGATGTAGTGGTCGATGTTATTGATTTCCCATTCTGTGCTCTTTGCCGATGCAACTCTCAGATACCAGTCCTTCCATCCATTTATTGGGTTGGCCTAGGAACAGAACACTGAAGACCAATCCTTACATTGCATTCCTGATTGTTTGAAAGGGATTCTGTTGGTCTCGGCATTGATAAGATGGACGGGATCCTCTTCTCTATAGGGACCAAGATAGTAACTACCGAGAGATTTGGCGTGAGGGATCAGGATCTAGTTCTTCAGGTTCTATAAAAATCAGTGGAAAAAGAAGAATATGATGAACTATTGGATGAAGAACAGGGACCAGGTTACCAAAAGAAAGGGAAAATACATCAGGAGTATGTGACGAAGAAGCCATCGATGTCGCCTGTGAACTGCGTCTGTCGTCTCAACAGAGCCGGAGTCAACGAGCAGTGGTGGAACTCGACCGATGGTGGTGGAAAGCTCAAGGGTTTTGCTGGAATAAAGAGAATATGAAAGCGTATAGAGGAAGAAGAAAGGCAGCAGGCTTTATATGTGAAAGAGCAGCGCCGGTTGAGTTCCCAATACGAAATTAAAGCATTGCGCTGGTTGCAAGGTTCCAGGAGGAATTCAAAACGTGACCCTCCACGTTTCAAACTCGGGGGGCTTGGCGCACCATTATTGGTGCACCGCAACCGACACGTATCTATGAACGGGTCATATGCTCGGTCAAAATAAGTCAAGGAGAGTGTACAAGTTTCAAGCCAACGGCCCAGAGCATGGGAGATCAAGCTGATCAAGCTATGGCCGATGAACCCGAGCTGGTGGGGGATCAAGCCGATAAGGCTGATGAACCCGAGCATGTGAGCATTTTTAATTTTCGGGAAATTTTCGGGTAATTTTCAAAAAATTTTGCAAGAATTGTGATGCAGGACTATAGTCGGTCAAATTAACCAAAGCTGATAGGCCGACCACCAGACAAGAAGTCTCTGAGGCTAAATGTAAAAGTCTCAAACGCTCATTGGCAAAACAAGAGGAAGATATGGTAGCCGATGAAGTGACTTCATAAGGAGCAAGTATTTCAAAATGTATAATATTATTCACAAAAGAGCGATTACAAAGGCTGGTTAAAGAATCTACAGTAGTTACAAGGTACACATGAATCTTTCTAAGGAAGAAGCTGCATCGGCCTAGATCTTTTCAGCACATATGATCGTGTTGGTATCATCTTCATCGCTCCCATCAACTGCCCAAATACAGTGTTGCTTCTAGAAGAGGTCATACTTCAAGTTGATCAGATCGACCCTTTTAAACTGGATCCTGATCGGCAAGTTCTCTAGATGATGGAATTGTGCCCAAGAGAATTCTGGGGAACTGGAAGTTCTGGCTGAGGGCCGAAAGTTTCGGGTTCTAGAGTATTCGAAAGTTCCAGGCTAGCCCAGTTTCGATTTCTAGAGGAGCCAGAAGTTTTGGTTAGACCGGAAGTTTTGGGCCTGCCTGAAAGTGAAATCTAGACGAACCAAAAGTTTCGGTTAGGACCGAAAGTTCCGGATCGAAATAAATTCGATATAGAAGGTTATTTTCGGAAGTTTCGGTTAGGACCGAAAGTTTCGGGTCCAGACGAACAGATTAGATCTGTTGGGCTTTAATATTGATTAAAGGCCCATGAGAGAGCACTATATAAAGAGAGGTGGGGCTAGCACAAAAAGGCTGCTGCTTGATGTTGGTTTGACAAAACCCTAGCCGTCTCCTCTCTCCTCGATTGCAAGGGTTGTGATCGATCTCCCTGATCTCGTGAGTGGTGCTAGCACGCCGGTGCGAGGTGATTCTGTCCCCGGACGTGTGGATACCGTAGAGGCACTACTCTAATAGTGGTGCTCGTCTTCCTTCCGTGGAGTTCGCCGGATCATAGGATCGCGTCGCCTTCATCACCGGATCGCTAACGAACGAACGGAGCCGGGAGGAGCAACTCGAGGACGCGTTTCATCGACTCTACTTCCGTTGCCCGAGCGCGTCTCGAGGCTCGAGGTAACGATCTATGATCCCATTACACGTATGGTTCCTGGGCTAGCGGGGTAAATTTTTGAAATTAAGCGCTAGCGTAGCCTCCCCATAACCTAACACTAGAAACCTTTGCTGATCTGCCATACAACACCAAGCCGATCCAACTTTTCTGTCTAGAGTTTTATTTGCTGAAGGATATAGCTTTCTTCTACTTTCAGGTGATCTAGGTATGACTAATCTTGGTTGGGTAGACTCAGCAGGAACTAGAGTTGTTCTTCGGCTGCGTGCACCTTGGCTTCGGTCGATTCAAAGCTTTGGCGGTGAACTCTCTGCATGGTGTGATTGGCGAGGCCAGAATGTGCACTCCGATAGGCCAATTGGCGATCCTTGGAGAAGACTTGGGATAGGCTATCGGCCAGCTCAGTAGGGAGCTGATCGGTTACTGACTGAAGATGGGCCCGTATTACTTCAATGTTTTGGAAAACAGGCTGATTGGGCGCTGAAGGTGGTGGAGTATGGCCGATAGGTCGCCTTGAATAGGGTCTCGGGATATAAAAGCCTTGTTCAATGATTGATATTCGACATTATTGATGGATGGCACTGTGATGAAATTAGAAGGTCCGGAAACCTAAAGGAAACAATAGATGAGCCAATGGATTCACAAAATCGATAAATAGTAAGGGTGTGCTCACCTGAGGCAATCGGCAACCAGGTGATGGACTTAGAGCCAGCAGGGAATCATCAGAGTCATCATCGTCTTCGGAGAAGTTCGACGGTTGCCAAGATGGAAGTTGAGCAAGGTCATGATCGTCGGCAGTACCAATTAGCTAGGTTTGAGTAATGGGGTCGCCCGAGTGTAAAGAACTGGGCAAATTAAGGTTCGACTGAGTAGAATGAGCCTGAAGACACTAAGAGTTCAGAGCAAAAATTTCAAGAACTTGATGAAGTTGGGGCAAATACCGAGTCATGATCACCGGACGCGGCGTGCTGAGAAACTTCTGTCTTCAGCTTTTTGTTCGGCGGAGAGTTTGAGCTATTGGAGGCCATTGGAGATAGAAGATGAAGGAGTTTCTGAGTGGAGCAAGAATGGCAGAGCTTGAAGAAGATGGTGTGTCGGAGAAGTATTTAAAACCCTCCGCATGGTATCCTATCGATTGGATTCTCGAGAGAAGATTTTGAAATGCGACTCTTCGCATTCCGAACTCGGGGGGCATGTGTTGACACTAAAAATTAGGCCGACACGTCATAGGTTATCAGGCTAAGAGACTGGGCCGATGAGCCATCAAAAAGGAGTTCAACAGGTGAAGACGGGACACACACGACATGGGCTTAGGCTTCGCAACGTTCTTATCTTTAGTTAGTAGATAATAAAGTTAGTTTATATTCTGTGTCAAACACATATTACTTGTTTTTCCCGACTATAATTAGCTAGGCCCGGGGCTATTGTAAGACATTTACACAACCAACCAATCAACCATCTACGTATCGCTAACTTTTAGGTATGTAGCATTAGGGTGATTCCCTATCGAGATCAGGCTACATCGGTTGGATCCGATCTCTGATCACACCGAGGATAGCCTTCTTGGTAAACTGATTGATCATATAGCTTTCTCGGTTAGGTCCGATACTATGATTAGATTGAGTAGGTTTGCTAGTTATCGGTGTAATGCATTGGTTCTTTTTTCTTACAATATGCTTTATTGTCTGAATCAATGTGTTTGCCAGTCACGCCGATCTCGTAGATTGTTTTAGATTGGATCGTATGCCGATCGTCAATATGATGCTGTCTCTGTTGAGTCCGATTCATCGTATTGACAAAGAGGTCTACGAGATGGTTTGATTTAATCTATTAGTCTGACGTACATCGGGGTTTTTGCCGTTGAGTTTCTTGCTGTCTTGCCAAACGGTTCGGTCTTATTCATGATAGTCCTGACATAATGTCTTTGTGTTGCATCGGTTAAGTTCGAACTGCAGGGATTGATGTGCCAAGACAATCTCAAAAGCCGCTTGTTAGGATCTACCAATAAGAATGATAAATAGACTCGATATAATTCAACTAATGCATGGTTATTTATACATTTCCACGATGCATCATAGTTATTACATGAGTTATCGGAGCCGATGTCGATGGACCATCGTCGATAGTGTTATGATAACTCATGTTTGCTTTCTTATCAATTGTAGGTTCAAATTGACTGGCACGCTCTGTACACCTCTGGGTTTTTAAAACCTGCACTAGAGCTAAGCAGACTCTTCCAAGCTTTCGAGTGTGAAGGTGCAAAGATCCCTATGCGATTTTTGTGTCAACAGATAGATATTTAGTTTTGTATTTATGTTCGCTCTTTATTTGATTCATATTTATTTCTATTGTGAATATTCGATTTCATATTCGTTTATGTTTTATTAAAAAATATAAAAAATACCATAATACTCATTTCCATGCACAAAAAAATAATTCTGAAGGGATGCCTAAACAAAAAAAAGTTGAAAAAGAACCGAGTATTTGTGGCAAACTCTGTAGCCATGTTGCGGGTCGGCAGCAGGCGTTAGACTGTCCCCCATCTTGGCTTTTTTGTCGAAAACACATCTCCCCTCTTTTCATCGGCACAACATCGAGTTTCTGTCGAATCCAATCCCCTTCGCGCATCAAACGCCATGGATGAGTAAGTCATTTGTCTGCCCCTTTCTTCTCGTTTGACTTCTCCAAATCCAATTTTGGAGTTCACACGGCCAGAAATTAATTGCATTGTTCGAATCGATCATTCATCAATGGATCCATTTCTTGAAAGAAAAAAACACACAACACGAACTCGATTTTGCTGCTGGCCTGATTTACTCATCAAATGTTGTTTTTACGGACCAGATCTGAGGAGCACAGCAACGGCGGCGGCGGCGAACACCACGACTACGAGTGGAAGCTACCGGCGGCGCTGTCGGCGAACACGACGAGCGTGCACGTGACGGCGCTGGACGGGGTGGTGAACGTGAACTCGCTCTTCACGGTGGCCGTCTTCGTGGGGCTCTCCCTGGCGACCCCCGGCGAGCTCCGCAGCCTCGCGGGCGACCCGTCCTGCGATGCCGGGCCCGGCGTGGCGAGGTCCCTTCTGGTACTCGAGGTGGTGGCCTTCTCCTCCTTCCTCTTCTCCAGCCTCGTTGCGCAGGGGCTCAAGCTGGCGCTCAACCTAATCAACTCCAAGGACCCGCACGACACCCTGCACGCCCACATCGACGCCCGCGTGCTCCGCCTCGGGATGCTGGCCTCCGCCGTCGGCTCCGTCGTCGGGTGCGTCTTCCTCATGGTGTCCATGGTGATGGTCGTGCAGATCCGGCTCGGCACGCTCGGCTGCGCCAGCAACCGCGCCGCCGCCAAAGCCGCGTCGGGGCTCGTCGGCCTCGTCACCGCCGCGCTCGCCGTCTACGTCGGCACCGTCTTCTACACCTTCACCCACTGAACAACTGAAATTGGTACCGAGATATCCAGGTTCCATGATCTTGCCTGGCATTGTCTACATGAAAATGTTGCCGCATGAGAACGACAAATATCTTGGTTTACTTGACTAATTTTATGCGTCAATAGCGGTTTTCATCTTGCATCTTTTTGAATTTGTCGACCTTGAACTGGATTTAGACATTTATCCTCTGCAGTCTGCATCTACAAGTCAGGACTTTAGGTTAAAAACAAGGTAAGATTTATTCTTAGGTAAAAAAAATCTAGCGTTACAAATGTGAATAGGTAGGGTCTGCACGGTGCACAATGGATTAAATTGTTATCGGTTTTTAACTCCAATGGTATCTTCTAAGGAATGCACGTTGATTGTTGCAACATGAAACGGAACATGGACGTGGCGTGAATGTTTCGGAATTGCTAGAAATAATCTTGGAATTAATAGAAATGTATTGAATGTGTTTTTTTGGTGATTTCAATTGATTTATGGCATTCGGTCAACACTGAAGTTCACGCCTCGCACACCTCCTCCCTCACCTTAGGAAGTACTCACTTGTAATTTGTAAAACAAAACACCAGTAAACCTAGGGTTACACACTTTTGCCAAGCTGTATGGGAGAATAGATGACATTCTATAGTTTGCATAATTGCATCTATACAAATCAAGAAGTGAACACCAACATTGCTGTGAGGATCCGACGATGGGAAGAGACGGGGAAGATGGCTGGCTGCATGAACCAACTCTGAGAAGTGTCTAGCCGTGCGGATCGACGCCGTGGAGTGGTGGAAGGCACCAACAGCACAGGGGAGGTCCGTGTGAGAGGCGGAGGGGAGAGAGACGCCGGCAAGGGAGGGGAGGGCACCGTCGGTGGAAGGGAAGGAGGTGCCGACGAGGAAGGGAATGGGGGCGCAAGAGGTGGAAGGGGAAAAAAATTATATGGGACACGGCCTCACCACCCATCTTGTGAGGCCCTATCCTAGATTTCAACACCTCATTTCTTCACCAATCTTAAACAGTGCTGGACCATTTCTCTCACTCATTCTACAAGCGAGGGTGTCGATGGACTGTGGGGCGGAGCGGCACAGCCGACGCAGCCAGCGTGGGACCTCGTCGCGCTGGGCGGCGTGGCTAGAAGCTGATGCGGGGAGGCGTGGCGTGC